>JAHWFO010037606.1:86011-113599 GCA_023313115.1 Rhysida immarginata
TGGAAGACACTTAATAAAATATTAAAAAGATTGTTACTTATAATGCGGTTTAAGTTAAAATCTTTATATTGGTAAGATAGAGAATTGAAACTTTTCAAACGAGTTGCCACAAAGTTATTGAAACTGACACATTTGCGTTGGATTTTGTTCAGGACCTGAAGATTGCCGCCGAACCATATCCAAGCGCAATATAGAATTTTGGGACAAACAAAAGCTTTAAATAAAATACTCAAAGTGCTTGGACTAGAGACGAAGTGTATAGATCTCTTTATCATCCCAATACGTCTAGAGATGTCCAAATATATCCGGTTCATGTGGCTAACAAAAGAGCAATTGTCGGCCAGTGTCACACCCAGATCTCTAATAGTGTTAGTCCTAGAGAGGGCGGCATTGTTAACATGATAATTATATAAAAACGGAGTTACGGACCGTCCGAACGAGAGTACGAAAGATTTTTGAGGGTTTAATTCAAGACCGTTATTATTAGCCCCTTGGTATACACGAAGCAATGCCTCGTGTAATTCTTTACAGTCATCCCAGCTATTAACAGCATGATATAGTTTAACATCATCTGCGTACATCAATATTTTTGGGCGCAATGGTGCAAGTACGTGCGGAAGATCCGCAACAAAAATATTAAATAATAAAGGACCAAGTGGGGAACCTTGCGGTACCCCACTTTTGATAGGAAAAATGCAGCCAGGCTGATCAAGAAATCGTAATTTAAAGCATCTTCCGTTTAACATGGAACTGAACCACTCCAAAGCAATATCAGAAAGACCGATATGTTTTAACTTGGCAATCAACAAGGAAATATTTACCTTGTCGAACGCCTTGGAAAAGTCCAGAAAAAGAGCATCAACCTGTATCCTATTATCCAAATGACGAGTTAGTAATGTAAGAAAATAGCGAGATTCGATTGTGTACTTCTAATAATAATAATAATAATAATAATAACAATAATAATAATAATAATAATAATAATAATAATAATACTAATAATGTAACATTGGATACAGTAATATCATTTAAAAATTGATTAAAATTATTTAAAGGTTTCATCATTTAAAGTGCAACAAGGTGTGACTGTGAGTCAGTGTGAGTTTTGTTTGGTGGGGGAGGTGTTCCCGTGTGGTGTTGATAGATCGTGTGTGTGTGGGTGTGTGCTCCATAAATTTGTTACAATTTGTTTAGTTCGTGTTGTTTATTTTCCGTGAGTAGGTGGTAGTCGTAGTAAATGTGTGTATTAAATGGCTAATGATATATTTATATTGAAAAATAAAAGATTTTTAGTGCCGATTGTTGAGAGGGGATAGAAATTTCCCTCCGGTACAACAGTGTCTTGGCAAGGGGGACTGGGCTTTGTTGTAGCGGGGAGAAATTCTCCGAAAAACTGCGTGTCTTCTAATAAGATAGTTTTTTTTTGTTAAAAAAATATCCGTAAGCGAGGAACGTGTGTAAAATGCCGGTGTTGAGAGAGGGTAAGCGACTTTTAGTCATGTTCCAAAATGGCGCTTATGCCTAAGTCCAATGCTTGCAAGCGATTAAATAGAGAGAAGGTGCAGCAATTTTACACAGATCGTTATGATGAATATAAAGCATCAGTAAATACGTCGGCTGAGTAATTTTGGCACCTACAAAGATGAAACAGGATTTTACAATTCAAGGGACAGTCGAGAACAACGTGGATGTTCTGTTGTCTTCCAGGTTTCTCTAAATCACCTTGCCCTCAAAATATGGTGAGATCGTTTCTTTTATTTTGTCGGCGGAAATTCCCTTGCTTGTGATTAAAATACATTTCGAATCACGTATGCGTTTCGGCAATTGAACCCGACAGTCCCCGTTTTGCGACATTATTGTTACTGTATATTTCGTTAGCGCTATTTAAGGAAAGCAGTGAAGGCGTTTTATTGCAGACGCTCTTTTGTTCCATGAAAAGATCGCGCGAAACTTACTGATTCATAGTGAGCGGCGATAATGAACTGATTATTTGGAACTTAAACTAGATTGTAGCATTAGTACTCTATACTCTGCTGAATTGCAATTAATTAGTTTAAGAAAATGCTATCTAAGCTCTGTGTGTGCGAGCTAATATAAGTGGCTCTCAGTAACGCTGTTGTTCATAGGAGAGTAGACCGGCCTAGGAGAGGTGCCCAGATTAATAGAATCTCCGGGTTACTGTATCCCTCCCATTAATAAAAGGGATACACGACGCGTTCTAGCGTCGAATAAGACGATGGCTTATATTACTCAACTCGAAAGGAGTGAGTAATTAGTACATTTGTACCGTAGAGAATAATAACATCCGGGCACTTATGTTCGTGAAGCGCATTTAGTATTATGATTGTGTAGAGAGCACTCGTAAATATAGTATTGTTTTATTAAAACATTAATTAATTATTGGTATTTATCTTAGATGGGGCCACCTTTTGTTGTAATGAACTATGTAATATTTAATGGTATTAAAGTCTTATGGAACATTCTTTCAATTAATTATTAAGACAATTAAAGGTTGTTTATTCACCTGACACACACTGAGCGAGTTTCATTTTTTTGACCTTATACGAGTTCCACCCTCCCTTGCCGCCACGTGCGAAGGTTCGGAGTAGTCCTATGACCTCATCGAGGTCACGCCTCCGCACGTGGGTGGCACAAAGGCAAATAGCTAATTGTGCGACCCCATGGCAACAAAACGGTAGCCAATATTTTGAAAACATAATTAATTAACTTTTATGGTACAAATTAACTTTTAAAGTGCAACCTAACCAATCAAAATAATCATGAAAAAGTGAAAGAGACAGAGACATCATGTTTTTTTCAATGAGAGCTGTAATATTACAATTTTGTATGAGTTTTAAAAAAGATACCTTAATTGGTGTGTTTGCTTTTTTTTTTTCTTTAGATATCGACGGAAATGTGAAAAAGGTAGTTTTTTATTCAATATTTTTAACGTAAAGGGGTGCAGTATTTTTTTTTTTATTTTATTTGCATTAATTTGAAATTAATATTTACCCTAGCAGTAGATTCCATAGGCATCTTAACAAAAATAGAAATATGACTCTACAATTGATAGTTTAAGAACCGCAGTGAAATTTATAAAGAACGAGAAAATTTTCAAGAAAAAAAAAATCGTACTCCTATTAAAACTAGTCAAGACAGTTTACACTCTACGCACTAGCTTTTTCTATCAATAAAATAAGGTCATCTATCTGTCTCTTTAAGATCTAAACATTTTTTTGGACATACGAGGTCTGTTCAAAAAATACGTAGACTGACGTCATAAAACAAAATATACTTTATTCAGAAGTTACACATCTGGGTCCCCTTCAGAGTACTCTCCTCCCCGACGCACACACTTATCCCAACGGTGTTTCAACTTTTGGAAACAGTCCTAAAACGCTTCTTTTGTGATGTCCTTCAGCGCCTTCGTCGCATTTGCCTTTATGTCGGGAATCGCCTCAAATCTCCTTCCTTTCAAAGGTCTTTTGAGTTTGGGAAACAAGAAGAAGTCACAAGGAGCGGGGTCAGGTGAGTAGGGTGGGTGAGTAAGAACAGTGATCGAGTGTTTGGCCAAAAACTCTCGAGTTCTGAGGGCTGAATGGGCTGGAGCGTTGTCGTGATGAAACACCCAGTCACCTCTCGTCCACAATTCTGGCCTTTTCCACTCGTCCAGTGGCAGTTTTTCCGAGTTTAACACAAAATTTCACAGCAACTCTTTGCTCGTTCAAGTCACTAATTCTAAAAATCCGCCAAAAGAAAAAAAACACACTTCACAAACAACCGCGTAGCTAATCAACCAATAATGATATTTGCAATCAAAAAACTGCCTTGTAATCACCGGATCTGTCAGAAGATGGCGACACCAAGCGATTTTGATTGGGAGCAACAGGGCCCGCGCAATTCAAACAGTCTACGTATTTTTTGAACAGACCTGGTATAATACCCATTATCCAAATCATATCACATTAGCTAGTAGATTGTAATTTTCTGTATTTTAAAATAATAGTAATTTTAAATACTTTTCATTGTAATCGATGTGTTTTAAGTATAATTTTTTTTTTACTATTTAATACAGATTAATAAGAATTCTTTATTAAATCAAAATACACGCGAGAGGCAATGTTAACATATTGCGATCAGTTAGCGGCGCCCATGGCAACCGCTGCGTGCGCTACAATCGACGACGTCAAAAGCATGAGTCATCCACTTTCCACTCCGTTAACATTAGATGTCGTTTCTGTGTCTTCCTTATTCTGTGGCTTGACTTCGCAAAGCATCTTGGGATAGAAAGCAGACAATCAAGGTTTTTGCACGCTGCTAAAATATCGTATCTTATATAACACTGCCTCTGATTTATTGATTTTCGTGAACATTTCAATGAAAAAGCTATTTAATATAATTAAGAATAATCATCGTTTAAAATTTTGATTTTTTGTAGGAGGAACATTGAGATTCGATTTTCTTCCAGCAAACGGATTATTCATATTCTAGGGCTGTTACTGTTTAGCTCTATTATATTTTAAATTTAATACAATTTAATGAACACTGAACAAATTTTCAGCCCGTTAGCAGCTTGCAACATACGTAATGGCTGCCGAGTTTGTCCGCAAACAATCCCATGAGCATTGCGTTTCCGGAAGCTAACCTCGGGTCATCGCTTTCATTTCCTCTTGATTTAATTCCTTGCTCTAACTAGGGCTGACCATGACCTACGATAAAGGTATTTCATTGAAAATGAAAATAAAACTAGAGTTTCTATCTCCCGATATGGCGACGAAGCAGGCGCAACTGGGCCGATTGTACTTGCAGCGCCACTTTTCAATAGAGTTCCCGCCCAATTGGAAACTGGAAAGTTTAGCTTTATTTTTCAGTGGAGCTCGATGACCATATATATATCTAAAGATCGTGCTGAAGAGTAAAGCACTATATAGAGAAAGTATGGATAATTCATTGTTGCGATAGCTATTTTGATTCTTATGTCCTATGATGTTTGCTTCCTGTTTTGCAGCAAATTCCAGCTTCAGAGGCATATTCCCTCTAATTTTCGTCAAAAAAGAAGTGTTCAATCTGCAAGTTTGAATTTACTACAAAACAAGAAGCAATATGAAATGGGAATGAAATAGGAATCAAAATGGCTGCCTGCAAAATGATTATCCATACGTTCTTTATATAGTGCTGTACTGAAGAGTCGATTTTTGCCTCCTCTATTTTATGACTTTGGCTATAGCCAAAACTTAATAATCGATCGTACAATGGAACAAAACTGTCTACCTTATTATTTTATTTTTAACAATGAACACAAGCAATCTACTGTAATAACTCAAGAGCAGTTAGAGATTACCTAAATGAGACATATCCTGGTCGTTGGATTGGTCGTGGCGGACCAATTGCTTGGCCACCGAGATCGCCAGATCTCACATCGATGGATTTTTTTATGGGGAAGCATAAAATCAATGGTGTACTCCGAACCCGTAGATACCGAAGAAGAATTGGCGGCTCGTGTTGTCGAGCCAACAGGTGACATCAGCGACCGTGCAAATCAACTGTTTCCACGCGTACTTCAATCCATCATAAGGCGTTGCGAATTGTGCTATGAAGCAAATGGCGGTCATTTCCAACAATTACTGTAAAAGTCATACGGTAGATTGCTTGTGTTAATTGTTAAAAATAAATAATCTAGGCCTACCAAAGCACACTGTGTCCCGGTGTCATTTGATTGTTCAATGCAGTATTGTAAGTAAACGGAGCTGCGGGGACCCTATGTTTATATGACAAAAAATACTTCTAAGAACCTCTTCTATCATCTCCCAAAAAATCTTTACTCAATTCAAAAACACCCTGTATATTGTATAGCTTACAACAACAGCAGAAAGCACTGATAATTGTTGTAGGTTATGATTAGTAAAACAGATAGCACTGATCACGTGATCAAAATGTCAGTTTTGCGTTCAAGGCACGTTATACCAAACTTAAGAACTTCTAGGAGAGATGATCTTGAATGTGAAATTCGTCATCGCTGATCTTATGTACGGACGTCATGTTTTACGTTAACGTGTCACTTAAACTCTCTATTGAAAATATACATATGTGTACTTCACTGGGTGAATTCTCAATTTCCTAAATTGTAAGTTTTATATATCTTTAATAATATAGTTTTCTTATTGACTAAATAGATTATGAGCAAGCTTCATTAATGTTTATGGTTTAAATTTAATTATACACATTAAAACAAAAGCATATTAAAAGGAGACTAGTAAGCAAAAGTTTTCGTCAATTTTCAAATACCAAAACTAGAAACAATTGGAAGTCAGTCAGTATATCTCTTTAAAGGTAAAGTCTGTGGTTCCATGCAACTGTGTTTAAAGCTTTGAAGTTTTTGGTTTTGGAAGTGGACCCGCGTAAAGTTCTTGACAGATAAAGTATGGACACTCTTTTCTCCCGTCATTTGCCGACAAAGCGTGATGATCCGTCGTCATTCATGTGCAAAGAAGAGGGAGCTCATACAGGCGTCAAGCTAGCTTGTAATGAAGTTTTTGTTCTTCCAACGTGTTTTTTCCTAAAATAAAATGACAGGATATTGTGCTGGCGAATGCTGAGGGGCTGTTAACGGCATATTATTTGCGATTCCTTTGCGAAAGCGAAACGAAGAACATGAGCGAATTGGGTGACAAAAATTTGTGGCCTAACTGGACCAACGAGGCCGTGTGAAATAAATAAAATGAATAACATGTATGATATAAATGACAGTGAATAAATGATGAAAATAATTTTTATATAACAGGAACCATTTATCATTTTTTAAAATCGTTAGGCTGCTAGATGCGTAAGATATTTTAGATATGCTGAACGCAGTTTTCATGTTAAATCTAAAGTCCTTATCTGATTTAAAGGTGATTTAAAGGCCTACAAGAAATGATTCAAAATGCAAGACAATGCATCCAGAAGAACGTTTTACAGGATGGCTCCCATGATCCTCATCGTCAGTTTGGCATCTGCATTGTACTGGAAAGTTGAATGTAGGTGTGGTGACAACAACTGCAGTGCTCGCACACGCCGCCGTGCTCCTTTGGAACGACTCACGGAGTTTGACATGATGGATGGTCTCACCGGTCGTAATCGCGGTCGTAATGTATCTGTGGTGGCTCGATGTTGCCAGCAGTGGTTTGCGGAAGGAACGCACTCATGTAGACGTGGTTCTGAACGGCCACACACTACTGATCCAACTCAAGACCGTCGAATCGTATAAGAAACTTTGAGCAACCTCACGGCATCCACAGCAGAAATAAGGGCCAGCTTTGTCAAGACCCGTTGGTAACCGTTTGCTAGCTGCAGGATTGCGGGCACGGATCCCTCTAGCCAGTCTCCCATTTCTGCAAGAATACCGTGCTGTGCGGTTGCAGTGGTGCCGCAAAAGAGCCGACTGGAGAGCCGAATGGAGGTATATGGTCTTTAATGATGTGAGCAGATTCTGCCTGTACATCAGTGATGGACGTGTACGTGTGCGGCGAAGTGCACAGTGCATCTTCCACAGTGAATCCGACTACGGCACACAGGTCCAAATCCTGGCCTAATGGTGTAGGGTGTGATCAGTTACAATTCGCGATAACCCTTAGTGTTTGTGGATGGAACATTGAACAGAATTCGGTACGTTCAACAGATTGTGAAACCTATTCTTCTGCCCATCTTGCAACAGGAGGGTAATGTTTTTCCAGCAGGATACCGACCGTCCACACAAGGCCCATCTTAGCTTGCAGGCCTTACAGCATGTGGCACTACTTCCCTGACCAGCACGATATCCAGACTTGTCGTTAATTGAGCATGCATCGGACATGATGGCACGTAACGTTCATCGTCTATGCATACCAGCTGCAGCAATTCCATCATGTTCAGGATGCTTGAAACAACCTACCCCAAGACGACATCCTTCATCTTTACGACCGCTTGCATGCAAGAGTCCAGACCTGCATTCAAGCTCGCGTTGGTTATACGACTTACAAATGTGGTCTATTGGGGCATGGGAAAAACTTGAAAATTATTATCATTTCTTTTTGCTTTTGTGTAATTTACTACTTTTGGTAGCATTTTTTTGCTTTTTATTTATAAATGACCGGGTGGGCAAGAAATAACGTGAGTTGTTCAGAGCTCGCTAGCAGAAATTCTATTAGGCCAAATGCAGTACATTTTGGTGTATATACTTAGTGGAACATGCAGTTTCGATTTCTGAAAAAAAAATAGTACCAAAAGTCGCCATAGGGGGCGCTTATTTCAAGAAAACAATGAATATATTTGCATAAGCGCGTTCCGTGTTGAGCAATCATGACAATAGATGGCAAGGCTGAGGATTTCCCATCATTTACGAACGAATGGCCTGACGATGACGCTTACTCTGCCTGACTGGGCGTTATTAGTCAAGTTGTTTTATCAGAAGAGCGACAATGCAAGTGCTGCCCTTCGTGAATTCCGGCGAGTGAAAACGTTACGAAGAGGACCGATGAGCATAACTAACCTACGGAAAATGATTGAACGATTTGAATCTACCGGAACTCTAGGAGTGCAACCAGGCCAGGGACGCAAACGAATCAGGCACGTTGAAGTTGTTGCAACCAGACACGTTGAAGAAGTTGCAACTGCTGTTGTGGAACAGGAGATTACCAGCAGTGCACACGCAATAGCACGCCAAACAGATATCCCATATTCGACGGTGAGGAAAATATTGCATAAGATATTGACATTTTATCCCTATAAACTCACACCTGTTCAACAATTGCTTCCTGGAGATGAACGTACCCGAACTGACTTTTCGTTGAGATTTTTAGCACGTATGGAAGTGGATGATGCATGGCCATGGCAAATTTTATGGAGTGATGAGGCACATTTTTATTTGAATGGTGATATCAATACCCACAACTGCCGTATTTGGGCTGCATCAAATCCACAAGTGTGTCTGCCAACTCCTATGCATTCACCGAAACTAAAAGTATGGTGCGGTTTGACTGCTTCTTTCATCATCGGCCCGTGCTTTTTTGAAGAAATCCATCCCCGTGGACTGGTGATTTGTTCCGTCAATTCAGCCAGGTATGCCGATATACTTGAGAATTTTGTGATACCACGATTGCAGGAAAAGGGTTGTCTGGATTCTATCATTTTTATGCAGGATGGTGCGCCACCGCACATCCGATGTCAAGTGCTGCGGATCTTGCGAGAACGTTTTTCAGACAACAGAATAATTAGTCGTGCATTACCCATGGTATGGCCACCCAGGTCGCCTGATCTCAACCCTTGGGATTTTTGGTTATGGGGATATTTGAAAAGCCTTGTGTATCAAGCACATGTTCCCGACCTCTCAACCTTAAAGGATCAAATAACGTTACATATCAGACTAATTAATGCTGATATGCTGCGAGCTGCCGTAGAAAATGTCGTGTACCGCATGCAGCTAAAAGAACATCACACTGGTGGTCATATTGAAACATATTTGGAATTAAAAATAAAACATTGTTTATTGTTGTTACTAAAGTTGGTTTCTACGGTATTTGTTCATTTGACAATTTGGTATTCATTGTTTTCTTGAAATAAGCGCCCCCTAAGGCAACTTTTGGTATTTTTTTGCAGAAATCGAAATTGCATGTTCCACTAAATATATACACTAAAATGTACTGCATTTGGTCTAATAGAATTCCCGCTAGCGAGCTCTGAACACCTCACGTTATTTTTTGCCCACCCGGTACTTGCAAATGTGAAATAATAAAAAATAAGATATATCCAGCATTATTAATATTCGGAATAGGCCAACTGAATTTAATAATGATCCCTAATGGTAATAAAAATAAAAAAACATAAAAAATGCATGAAAAAAGAAAAGATCTTACAAGTTACAACTTAATGCTGCCTATTGTCTTTGCTCGAAAATAGTTTCCTCCAACGAGTGTCCATACTTTATCTATCTACAACACTAGACCTGCGAAGTTAGCAGCGCCTCCGCTACTGCCAGCAGCCTTTTAATTGTGAAACCCGCTTAAGACAGAGTCACTGTGGCCGTCCTTCTTATTTATGTGTCCACGTCGTAATAATTGATTGCACCCCTCGTACAACAAAGGCCGGTCAGGTGGCCGAGAGGGCTTTTTGGCTCTCGAGTCCTCCTGGTCGTGGGTTCGAATCCCGCCGTGGGCATGGATGTTTGTGTTTGTCCCGAGGTGCGTACAGTTATAACTTGCGTAATAGGCGCAAAATGACCTTAGTAGTCGACGCCAAAATTTCTAATAAACCAACCAACCAATCGTACAATAAATGCCCATTCAACAGTCGTTTCACTTGTTCATTCATTGTTAATCCAAAGTTTTTAGGTTAGTTTTTAAATTTTTTCATTGAACAAATTTACCTGCAATAGCTAAATTGTTTATCGTTGGATAACATCTACATGTTATAAATTGCGCTATCCTTTAACGATGAATTCAATAGGAAGGGGCCACTCTGCCCTAGTTATAGTTGAGGACTTCAATCGACATTATTTTGTCGAGTTTATAAGGTATCCTCAAAATTACAGGACATAATCAGTTTGAGAGAACGATTTACGTAAAAACAAGTGAAGCAGCAAAACCCAAAAGTCATAGAAAGGCAAAGAAATGCAGCAAAACCCTACTTACAGTCCTCGAGCAACGATGTTGCAGAGCGTGCGATATCACCATAATGGCAAGGTCAGGTGGGAAATTACCAAGTAAATTTTGGGCCGATGCTATACAGGGTGGTCCATAAGTCTGTTTCCCCCTTTTATTTTTTGAACCGAAGCAGATATGTCAATTTTGATGAATCCAATGAATAGGAAGTTGTGGGTGGCCTATCCCATGGTGCACTTTTCATCATCCCAAATATGCAAATTAGGACACATTCAAAATTTATCTCAAAAACCGTAAGAGATAGAGAAAAAACCGAATTGCAAACTTGTTCAGCATAAAAAAACAAACAAAACAAAAAAAAAATCATCCAAATCGGACCAACCAATCACCCACAATCAGAAGATCATGTTGACCATTTCTGGAACATTGTAGCTTGCCATCCTGGAATTGTTCTGTCTTCTGTGTGCTGAAACATGCCTTTCATTTGCTTTTCCGCATGAAAGTGAATGCGAGTATGGTAATTTATGTTAATTTTTTGATTTGCATGCTTTACATGGCGGAAATATCAACATTCAGTTTTCCTTGTGCAGTGTGACTGTTTGTAAGCTACAAACAGTCACCGCGTGATTATGGGTGATTGGTTGGTCCGATTTGGATGATTTTTTTTGTTTTGTTTGTTTTTTTATGCTGAACAAGTTTGCAATTGGGATTTTTTCTCTATCCCTTACGGTTTTTGAGATAAATTTTGAATGTGTCCTAATTTGCATATTTGGGATGATGAAAAGTGCACCATGGGATAGGCCACCCACAACTTCCTATTCATTGGATTCATCAAAATTGACATATCTGCTTCGGTTCAAAAAATAAAAGGGGGGGACAGACTTATGGACCACCCTGTATATACAGCAGCATATCTGCATAATAGAATCAAACTGAAGGACAGAGAACGCACACCTATGGAAATTTGGAGTGGATGAAGACCTTTGGCAAGACATCTAAGGATCCTCTGCTGCCATGCTTTTTTTAAGGAACTGCGGCCCTCCATGGACAAATTTAGAGCCAGAGGAAAACTTGGTGTCACACGATTTAGAAAAGAGACGCCTATTAGAAAAAAATGAGAATACTTTATCTTAGTAGAAATAATTCTTACATCTTCTGTCTTCATTGTTCACAAAAGTATTCTTTTGACAATTAAGACAGTTCAATTCTCTGAAAGGATTCAAAGGGTTAGCGAACCCTCGTTCACGAAGGAACGGTATAAAACAGAAATTATGAGCTATAACTTGCCGGGGTAAAATGCTCACCTGTGTCCATGCAGAAAACTGAACGACTCTTCCATACGCTGCGATGAACACACACCATGAAGAAGTTGCAAAAATTCTTGGGCATGTTACAAAAATAGATTGCGTTAACGAAGAAGGACGGGACAGCGCTCTATGAAGAAAGCCCCAAGGTCATCTTATAAATACGCAACAAGACCAGAGCCAATACATTCTTGGCTGGCTGGTTCTTCCACTTAATCCTGCGCTTGGAATATTTTTATTTTCCGTAACTTCTGTTGCCATTTTGTTTTATGCCACATTTTTGCTTTACGTTGAATTGAGGCTTGGGCGAACTACTAATCCGAGGGGAAGTCAGTAAGTCACAAATGGATGTAGAAATGAATCAAATAAGTGTAATGATTTGGAAAGTACCTTACTTGTCCACTTAATCTCCCTGTACGTTGAGGCACTTGTCTCATCGTTTCACAAGCCTCTAAAAATAATTCTTTGGGTTGCTGTCTGAACCAGTTATTGACTTCCCTTTGTAAAGCTTCATCATCGGAAAAATGTACACCCGAAAGATGATGTTTGAGATGTTGCGAAAGTTCAACTGGGAAGTCCTCGCTCATCCTCCGTATAGCTCTGACTTTGCTCCAAGCAACTTTTATTTGTTCGTCCCTTTCATGAAGTCATCGCTTGGTTCAGATAGCATCCCAATGAATTTTATGCTGCTGGTTTTCAGGGGCTTGTGAAATGATGGGACAAGTGCCTCAACGTACAGAGAGATTATGTGGAAAAGTAAAGGTATTTTCAAATTAGTACTATTATTTGTTTTATTTCTACATCCATTTGTGACTTACTTGCTGACTTATCTTCGTAGCACCATCTTCTACCTTTCCATCCGTGCTAGATGCCCTGGTGCATGAAACAGCTCTAATCAATTCTTCCACGGATACCAGAACGTTCTTAATTTGCACTAACATATCATTTGCGTTTTTGATGAAAATTTCTTGCCCACAAAATTCCGCTTGCACGTTCATTATCTACATGAGGCGCATTTAGTCCATCTGCTGACTCCTCAGGCTTAATGAAGTTTAACGCTCCACAGGAATAGCTGACACTCCTTCCAAATTGTCATTACTAAATGAAAGCTTCTCATGTTGAGACACTACAATTTCTTTGCTAATGCTTGTATCATTCTTTTCAGTAGGCTTAACTTTCACCATATGCTCCAAGCACTTACTAGTCTCTTGGTATACTTCCTCTATGCTCCAAGCATCTTCACCTTCACTAAGATGTAAACGGACATGAGAAGGTAAAATTAATAAATACCGAAACAGCAGCTTTGAATCGGTAATTTTGCGATTATTCACGAATTCTTTAAATTTGTTTGTCTGTGAGTGGACCAGACCCTCGATGTACTGCATACCTTCCAGCTCCCACCTTATTTTTATTGAAAATGGAACCACCATCATAGACGAAGATTAGCAGAAAATTAACATCACTTAACGAATAAAATGTTTTCTTTAAACTTCGCAACACTTATCAAAAAACTTTAAACATCGTCGTTGAATTCCGACTACCCAACAATCCTTCCGAAGAAAACTTAAACTGTTCAACTGCTAACCGCTTAGCTATTCTGACCGAAGCTTCAACGCCGACGACATACACCATTGAAATGTTCAAAAATAATGCAGTGGGTTGGCTGGGAATGGACCGTATCGTTACCTGCTTCTACCATAACTGATAACCGCTCTGTCACGTAATTTAAAATGAACAGAGACTGCTATTAGAACAAAGACAAGAATACGTTATTCTAGTAGAAAAAATTCTTACATCTACTATGTTTATTGTTTACAAAAATACTTCTTTTGATGAATAATATAGTTCAATTCTTTGAAAGGATTCAAAGGATTAGCGAACCCCCATTCACAAATTAATGCTATCTGTGTCGATTCAGGGTATAATGCTCATCTGTGTCGATTCAGAAAACTGAACGACTCTTCCATACGCTGTGAAGAACACACAAGATGCATTCACACGCAATGAAGAAGTTGCAAAATTTCTTGAGCTTCTTACAAAAATAGGTTTTGCGTTAGCCAAGAAGGACAGGACAGCATTCCTCAAAGAAACCCCCAAGATCATCCTGTAAATACGCAATTAGACTGAATGGGGGGAGGCCGTGACATTGTGGGCTTTCACTGAAACACAACTTCTGTGAAGTTAAGCAACATCAGTCACGGATAGTCACCCACCCGGCTGTTGTGACTATCATACAGTAGTCGTTAATCCAAGTTCATCCAGGGATCCAACTCGTTGGCCTCTGGCCATACAGGTCCTGGATGGACGTATTACATTTAAATATAAATAAATAAATAAATAAAAACACACCAAACAATAAGGTTGGATTCCAAGACAGGCCTAATTTCACCGAAGGTTTACTGAACCTTACTGATTCTTTTGCATCGCAGCAAAGTAACTCAGGTTATTGCAGAGGCATTGAGCTTGAAGAAAGTAAAAGCGTACATAGGTAAATAAACTATTAAGGAATAACATAACCAAGTACCGAAAAGCTAAACGAAACCATTTGCGGAACCATATTTTTCAACCGCCCTATGTTAACATGGTAAGTATCTAATGGAACATAATGAAACCATTAAACCACGTACTTTTGAACCAATTTGGATTATCAATAATTTACGTTATATTCCTTCATGACACATAATTCCAAGTTGATTGATATATTACATGCCATATCTTATCATTGAAAATTTTTGAGAGTGTCATAAGGGCACGAGCCAATGTTTCGATTACAACAAATTTCAAATGGTTCATTCCCGGAACCATATTTATCAATTGGTGAAAATAGTAATTAATATCCGCTTCTATCTCGCTATCGCGAATTGTTTGATATATTACTTAATATATCTTCCCATTGAAAATTTCAAGGTGGGGTCCCATTGAAAATCTTTCTTAGCCTTGGAGGAGTTAGAGTTACAGACAGACAGACACGTTTCCCCACACTGATAGCAAAAAGCACCTTGCGGTACTTAATAAACCATTAAGGAATGAGATAACCAAGTACCGAAAGGTTAAACTAAACCATTCCTGAAACCATATTTTTAAACCGCCCTATGTTAAAAATATAAGTTTCTAATGGACCATAAAGATACCATTAAACCACGTACCTTTGAACCAATTTCGACTAACATTAATTTTACATTATATTCATTCATGACACATCATTCCAGGTTATTATATGTATTGCATGCCATATTTTAGCGTTGAAAGTTCCAATTAACCACAACGGTTCCACTAAACCAAGTGCCTTTGAACCAATTTCGCCTATCAATAATTTTACGTTATATTCATTCATGGCACATCATCCCAATTTGTTTGATATATTACATGCCATATCTTATCATTGAAAACATTTGAGGGTGTCATAAGGGTACCATTAGAGCACGTGCCATTGTTTCGATTTCAACCATTTCCTAAATGGTTCATTCCGGGAACCATATTTATTAATTGGCGAAAATAGTAATTTATATCTGCTTCGATCTCGTCATTACGATTTGTTTGATATATTACTTATTATGTCTTCCCATTGAAAATTGCTTGGCGGAAAAATTGAGGTACCATTTGTGCACGTGCCAATGAACCGATTTAGATAATATTTGATTGGTTCGTAGCATGAACGATGTTCATCGACTGAGGAAAACAGATTTTGAAAATCTTTCATTGCGTCAGAGGAGTTACAGACGGATGGACAGACAGGCAGACACGTTTCCCCACACTGATAGCATAAAGCACCTTTCGGTACTTAAAAAACAAACCATTCAGGAATGACATAACCAAGTACCGAAAGGTTAAACGAAACGATTCGCGGAACTATATTTTTAAACCGCCCTATGTTAACATTGGAAGTTTCTAATGGACCTTAATGATAGCATTGAACCACGTACATTTGAAATAATTTCGACTCTCATTAATATTACGTTATATTCATTCATGACACATCATTCCAAGTTGTTTGATATATTACATGACATATTTTAGCATTGAAAGTTCCATTGAACCATAATGGTTCCACTAAACCAGGTTCCATGAAGCCAATTTCGACTATCATTAATTTTACGTCATATTCATTCATGACACCACATTTCAAGTCGTTTGATATATTACATGACATATTTTAGCACTTAAAATTTTTGAGGGTGTCATAATGGTACTATTAGAGGTCGTGTCATTGTTTCGATTTCAACCATTTTCAAAATGGTTCATTACCGGAACCATATTTATTAATTGGCGAAAATAGTAATTTATATCCGCTTCTATCTCATCATTACGATTTGTTTGATATATTACTCAATATATTTTCCCATTGAAAATTGCTAAGCGGGAAAATAGAGATACCATTTGTGCACGTGCCAATGAACCGATTTAGATAATATTTGTAACTGGTTCGTGCCATGAACCATATTCATCGACTGACGAAAACAGATTTTGAAATTCTTTCATAGCCTCGGAGGAGTTAGAGTTACAGACAAACAGACAGACAGACAGACGGACAGACAGACAGATAGACAGATAGACAGACAGACAGACAGACGGACAGACAGACACGTTTTTCCACACTGATAGCAAAATACACCTTTCTGTACTTAATAAACTATTAAGGAATGACATAACCAAGTACCGAAAGGTTAAAGTAAACATTTTGCGGAACCTTATTTTAAACTGTCCTATGTTAATATTATAAGTTTCTAAAGGACCATAAAGATCCATTAACCACGTACCTTTGAACTAATTTGGATTATCAATAATTCTACGTTATATTCATTCATGACACATCGTTTCAAGTTTTATGATATATTATATGCTATATTTAGCATTGAAAGTTCTAGTGAACCATAATGATTCCCTTAAATCAGGTTCCTTGAAACTGCTTTCGACTATCATTAATTTTACGTTATATTCATTCATGATACATCACTCCAAGTCGTTTCATATCTGACATACCATATTTTTCCATTAAAAGATCCAATGAATCATAATGGTTCCACTGAACCAGTTACTTGAAACCAATTTCGACTATAATTAATTTTACGTTATATTCATTAATGACACATCATTCCGAATTGTTTGATATATTACATGCCAAATTTTAGCATTGAAAGTTCCAATGAACCATAATGGTTCCACTAAACCAGGTTACTTGAGACCAACTTCGACTATCATTAATTTTCGTTATATTCATTCATGACACATCATTCCTAGTCGTTTGATATATTACATGCCATCTATTAGCATTGAAAGTTCCAATGAACCATAAAGGTTCCAGTAAACCAGGTTTCTTGAAACCAATTTCGTCTATCATTAATTTTACTTTATATTCATTCATGACACATCATCCCAAGTCGTTTGATATACGGAGGGTTGATTCAGATAAAATGAGACGACTTTAAACGCCGCGTATGACCTTGACGGAATGTGATTTGCATAACTCGTCCACTATTCATGGGGATTAGCTTTGTATACACTTGTTGCTGTTATTTGGGACAGTTCGTGCTGAAACACAGCTTTTTGGGAAGGGTATATGTTTGGCCTTTCCGACGCTAACTTCAGTCTTTCGTGCATTGTGGAATTATGCAAACGAAATGGTATTTTGGTATCCAATGCTACTGTGGGTCGAATAATCAAAAGGAGCAAATTGCGACTATCTAATGAACGTGGACGAGCAGAGAAGCAGACCAGAAACAAGCCCCAGCCAACACGCCCAGCTCAGGTGGTACAAGAAATCCGGTCTGAAGTGCTGAAAGAAAATCCCCCCACACAGAGAAATCTAGCCCAAAGGAAAGGTACAGGTATTGGACATTGAAACTGAAACACCTTCGCAAATAGCACTGGTTACCCCCAGGGCTGAATAGAACCTTCTGCTAGGTAATTAATCGTATGCATATCAATGAATCACGTGTCAGAGGTCTTGGTAGTCACTCCAGTAGAAAAGTTCGATAGTAAGCTTCAAATTGTCTGTGCAGAGCGCTATAATGGGAGACATATCCGACTTCAAAAGAGGGCAGATTGTTGGGGCGCGTCTAGCAGGTGCATCTGTGTCCAAAACTGCCACACTTTGTGATGTCTCACGTGCTACAGTATCCAGGGTGATGTGTGCATATGAACAGGAAGGACGAATCACGTCCAGGAGGAGCAACTGCAGGGGAAAACGGAAGTTGTCGGAAAGAGACGTCAGGACATTGACCAGGATTGTTGCACGAAAGCGGAAAACCACCACAGCAGAAATCACCGCAGAAATGAATACACACCTCCAGGAACCTGTGTGCATGAAGACAATCCGTCGTTACCTGCATAAATCCAACATCCATGGCAGGGTTGCTATACCAAAGCCTTTCATCAGTAGTACAAATGCCTCCAAGCGGGTTCAGTGGTGCCGGACGCATAAAACCTGGACGTTGGATGACCTCAAACGCGTCATATTCTCGGATGAGTCCAGTTACGCTGTCTTCCAAACAACAGGGAGGGTATTCGTCTGGAGGAGCCCCTCTGATGCCTACAACCCAGACTGCTTGGCACCCACAGTCAAACACGGAGGTGGATCAGTAATGGGTGGATCAGTAATGGTCTGGGGTGTAAACTGTGCAGGACCTCTACCGATCCTTACCAAGACGTGTTGCTGCTGTGCTGGCTGCCCACAGTGCCCCAACACCTTATTAAATAAAGATTTTGGATTTCTACCAGGTGTTTCAGTTTCAATATCCAATACCTGTATTTCACAAGCAACAGTCTCCATAATAATTCATGACAATCTTGGGCTGGAGCGACGTCATAAAGCGTCTCACATCATCTATCACAACAACGTGGCTCTCACATCATCTATCACAACAACGTGGCTCTCACATCATCTATCACAACAACGTGGCCAAGTCATCAGTGGCTTAATACAGGAAGATGGAACTGGAGACGGGCATTTGAGTTATTCCTTTCTCTCATGTGCCTCTAAAATCTCCTGACGCATCACCGATGGATTTCTCTGGTTTTGGTCTCCTGAAACGACGGCTCGGTATTCGCCGACCAAGAACCGTTCATGGGCTATGGAAAGTGTGTTAGCAGGTGTGGAACGAATTTCCCATGGAGTCCCTCAAACTCAACCATCATGGTTCCACTAAACCAGGTTCCTTGAAACCAATTTGGACTATCATTAATTTTACGTTATATTCATTCATGACGACTCATTCCAAGTCGTTTGATATATTACATGCCATATTTTAGCACTGTAAATTAATGAGGGTGTCATAAGGGTACTATCAGAGCACGTGTCCTTGTTTTGATTTCAAATTTTTCAAAATGGTTCATTCCCGGAACTATATTTATTAATTGGCGAAAGTAGTAATTTATATCCGCTTCTATCTCGTCATTACGATTTGTTTGTTATATCTCTCCATTAAAAATTGCTAGGTGGGGTCGTAAAGATATCATTTGTGCCTGTGCTATTGAACAGATTTAGATAATATTTGTGATTGATTCGTGTCATGTACCATATTCATCGACTGACGAAAATAATATTGAATAATCATTAAGGAATGATATAACCAAGTACCGAAAGGTTAAACTAAACCATTCGCGAAACTATATTAACATTGGAACCTATGTTAACATTGGAAGTTTCTAATGGACCGTAATGATACCATTAAACCACGAACCTTTGAAAAAATTTCAACTATCATTAATATTATGATATATTCATTCCTGACACATAATTCCAAGTTGTTTGTTATATTACATGCCATATTTTAGCATTGAAATTCCAATGAACCATAATGGTTCCACTAAAGCAGGTTCCTTGAATCAGTTTCGACTATCGTTAATATTACGTTATATTCATTCTTGACACATCATTCCAAGTCGTTTGATATATTTCATACCATATTTTAGCATTGAAAGTCCAATGAACCATAATGATTCCACTAAACCAGGTTCCTTGAAACCAATTTCGACTATCGTTAATTTTACGTTATATTCGTTCATGACACGTCATTGCAAGTCGTTTGATGTATTACATGCCATATTTTAGCATTGAAAGTTCCAGTGAGCCATAATGGTTCTACTAAACCAGGTTCCTTGGAACCATTTTCGACTATCATTAATTTTACGTTATATTCATTCATGACACATCATTTCAAGTCGTTTGATATATTACATGCCATATTTTAGCACTGAAAATTTTTGAGGGTGTCATAAGGGTACTATCAGAGCACGTGTCACTGTTTCGATTTCAACCATTTTCAAAATGGTTCATTCCCGGAACCTTATTTATTAATTGGCGAAAATAGTAATTTATATCCGCTTCTGTCTCATCATTACGATTTGTTTGATATATTACTTAATATATCTTTCCATTGAAATGTGCTTGGCGGGAAAATAGAGGTACCATTTGTGCACGTGGCAATGAACCGATTTGGATAATATTTGTAACTGGTTCGTGCCATGAACCATATTCATCGACTGACGAAAACAGATTTTGAAAATCTTTTATAGCCTCGGAGGAGTTAGTTACAGACAGACGGACAGACACGTTTCCCCACACTGATAGCATAAAGCACCTTTCGGTACTTAATAAAGTACCGCCACGAAGTTTCGTACTATTCAACTGAGTTATAACACGGTTCAGTCCGGATGAGAACGAGTCTTGTAGAGAGCAGTCGCTGATGCCTACTTTTTTTATGCGAAGCATTTGCGTCACCAGTTGATTCAGCTGTGAATCTTTGCTGCTCCTCCATATGCGACGCTTTCTCGTACAATTTTATGTCTTGCTTGAGCTGGGAGACCTCGGTTGAGTAACATCGAGTCCCTGCTGCTATCGACGCTGCTCGTGGCTTGCAGGCGCCGACATCACTATACTCATGGGACTCGCTGGCTTCGAATAATTAAAGTCTATACCCTAACGATTTTCATCCCGCTAAGTTAATATTAGCAGAACTCAGAGCTCGATGACCTTTCGTGTTGGAATCCAAGCACCTTCTGCTGTTTTTCGCTGTTTCCGCTTTACATCTCGCCTCCGGTCCCGCTTTTTCTTCTCCCTCTCGCTCCTCTCCCATGGCTTCCTCTCTTCGAAGGCGTGTTATAGAAAATTCTACGTCCTAAAATTTTCCTTGTGACAATCGGAATATTTGCAGGTATTCCATGATGACGAAGGCATTCACAATGTACGACGTTCAAGCCGAAGTGTAATCATCTCTCGAGACGTCGTTTTTCTAGATGACAGGTTCGGACTTCCAAACGTGATTGACAGGGACCCCTTTTATATGTATTTTGATCTCTTTGGAAGTGCATTTCTGAGGATGACGACCTAACACATACACATACGAGAATGATTACTTCCCTGAAGTTGGGGATGATGTACAATTACTGCAAGATTTTGACGAGAGAGTAATACCGATAATTACAGAAAATCAGCAAATGGTAATGGACTATTCAGCACAAAATTTGGAGGACATACAACAACCCACGATGAGTGGTGAGGCAAGTAAAAGTGAAAAGAAGAAAGGCAGCACAAAGGCATTTTTTTAAAAAACAGGAGACAAGCAGATAAGAAAGACGAATACAGGAGGTTAGTAGCATTTGGAGTAAGACGGTCATAAAATATTCAGTGCATCCTAAATTAGAGGGAATCTCGTCACTTATCAAGACGTGTTACAATCGGAACGCAAAGAAGAATGGCTAGCTGCAATTGAAAAGGAAACGAGAGAGATGCAAAATCTTAAGTTATGGGAAGTATTGGAGTCAATTTCAGAGATAAAGTCGATTCGGGGCATGTATCTGTAAGTAGATGCCATATGCGATGAAAGTTCGTGTAGTCACCAATAGGAAAAGTCAAAGACCAGGAAATGCATACTTAAATTAGATAGAGAAACCGCATATTTAAATGCATACTTCTATCGGGAGATACATACAGTAGCTCCAGAAAATTTCGATGTAGGTCAAGGGAAGATCCTAAAACTCTAAAAGTTTATAAGTTAATATGGTCTCACAGAATCAGGACGTCAATGGTATCTGAAGTTATCTAAGATACTTGACGATATGTATTGATATGTCTTAGGGAAGTTTAGAAACTTTCACCTTCTGATGGGATCACTAAATCTCGTTAATCCCTTTATTAAGAGGTCATTAATAATCCAAAAGGCGACTTGGACGAACTGAACACGCCTTTTATACTCGGCGCCATTCATCTCATTCCATTCTTCTTTTTACTCCTAAATTCTACCTCTTCCCTTCCGTCTCCGAGCAACAAAACAACAAAAACAAAAATCTCCTATCCTTCACGATGTCAACACATCGCGAGACCATTGTATGTCGTAATAATCCGTGAACTTTTCTTTTGTTTATTTACAACAACATTTTTCTCGCTCTTCAAGGGTACATTCGCAATATATTTCTTTTAAGTCAATCTTTACATAACCTTTTCGTTTCAGTTCACTTTGAATAACTTTATAGTATTTAATTCCGCAACTAGTATAATAACGATCTTCGCAACTGGGACACCTTGGAATCTCGGGGTTTCAGATCGCAAATTAAAACTGCAATCGTTGTAAATCATCGTCATGATCTCGTGAAAGCTCATTTAAAAAAAAAAATAAAACACACCACAAAATTCCCGCGCGCGTTCGGAAAATCGGTGGGGTGTTACAATGTAACAATGTATGAAATTTTCGCGCTCAGGCTTTGAGTAGAGGTGGTGCTGGTCAAGCACACAGAAAGATCTCTGTTCTCCAGTCAACGCCATTTTCTTTAATCGCTCGATGTTGATTCTTCACACTAGAAAGTGAAAACATTGCGCGGAAATTTTAGAAGCACATATCTCACATTACGATACATTCATTAGACATCACAGTATAAATGTCAGAAATCGGGTTCATCATTTTGACTTCCCCTGTTTATCATGTAGAGATATACCGGGTGTCAAAAAAGTCTGGTAACATGGCAGATATCTCAAAGCTGCCAGGTAGGCGAAATCTGATGAGTGTGGTTTATAGGTAATAGGGGGTTGGGGAATTCATTGCCGCACTCAAATTTGACTTTGATCCTCAAATTTAAGGTCATATATTTGATAACGCGAAAACTATTAAAGATAGAGAAAATTTTCCGTTTGCTACCCTGTGAAGCAACACCACATTAGTCTAAAAACACTTTTTAATCACACCCTTCCCCTTGAAAGATTTTGAGAAAATGGACGAGAAAGAGTCACTCAAGGTCAGGTTGGTCTGGCCAGATTGGCTGAGGTTTCTAACACATTTGAATTGCAGTGAAGCACAGCGTTGGGAAGACTCATGAACTCTTTAGGGGCAGGAATAATTTTTGGAGCCCATGTGTACAGAGTGTTTCATAATTGGTGTCCCATCATTAGGTCAAGGGGAACAGATCAGGGGAAAATGAATATTGATTATTTGGTTTTAATGTCCCCTAATTCAGAATAAAAACATTTCGCGTTCCTGGGGGTGAAGGGGTAAATTTTGAAAATTTTAATTTTGTAGGGATAGGGGTTAGACCCCATGTGTTATTTAGAAAGTTGTTGAGCATCATGTAAAATGTGGGTTTAGCAAAAAACCCGGTGAAAAAATCTCATCCCTACCACCTTTATCGAGTGGTTAAAGTGAAAGATATGGCTAGCCGATGCGGACAAAAACCATACTTATTAGAAAACAGTGTGGCTAAAACCGAGGTTTTGGTCCTTTCAAGACAGCCTGCTCAGTGCGCTCTCCATGTTAGGGGAGCCTCATTGAGACAGGTGGAGAAATTCAAGTATCTCGGGATTGCATTCACGAGTGATGGACGGCAGGAGAAAGAATTGGATGCTCGGATCGGTGCAGCAAGCTGTGTCAGACGTGAACTGTGGCGATCCGTGGTAACGAAACGCGAGCTGAGTAACAAAGCCAAGCTCTCCGTCTTCAAATCTATCTTTGTCCCCATTCTCACCTATGGTCATGAGGCTTGGATAATGACCGAAAGAGTGCGATCGCGGGTACAAACGGCCGAAATGAGATTTCTGAGAGGTGTGGCAGGTGTTACTTTACTAGATAGAGTGTACAGCAGCACAATCAGGGAATCGTTAGGGGTTGAGCCGCTACTTCTCCGCATTGAGAGATCTCAGTTGCGCTGGTATGGCCATGTGATGCGGATGCCGCAAACTAGTCTTCCTAGGCAGTTGTTATTTTCCAAGCCGGTAGATAAGAGACCAAGGGGTCGGCCTAGAACCAGGTGGCTAGACTACATGGAGAATCTGGGTTCGAGTCGCTTGGATATTACCAGGGAGGACATGCGCCTGATGGCGGAAGATCACGAACGCTGGAGATCCTCCATAGGGCTGCTGCCCCCGCGACCCTAACGGATAAGCGGGTTTGAAAAGTAAGTAAGTAAGTAGGGCCTACATTTGGAAAATTAATGAGAATGAAGAGTCGTTACCCGAAAAGCTAAAAAACTCTACCGGGCTTTTCCCCCCAGGAAAACATTATGAAATTTTAAAACTGTACATGGGAAATGGGAAATATAGGCCCTACTGTTTTCTAATAAGTATGGCTTTTGTCCACATCGGCTAGCATACCTTTCACTTTACCAACTCGATAAACGGCAGGGGATAAGATTTTTTCACCAGTTTTTTTGCTAAACCCACATTTTTCATGATGCTCTACAACTGTCTAAATAACACATGGGGTCTAACCCCTTCCTCTACAAAATTAATATTTTCAATATTTTCCCCTTCACCCCCAGGGACGCGAAATGTTTTTATTCTGAATTAGGGGACATTAAAACCAAATAATCAATATTCATTTACCACCAATCTATTCCCCTTGAGTCGTTATTTGGACCTAAAGACGGGACACCAATTATGAAACACCCTGTATAAATCTTATAAAATCATTTAGATACTTAATAGACAAGTGAATATTTCCTATGAAATTTTTTCTAATTTTTACTTTATAGGTTATAGCAAACTTAAATGTGGTCATCAAGACTAACCACTGCCCATCAAGGGTATCCTTGATTGATATAAGTACATATTTCTGGAAAAAAAAAAATCTGGAATAATTTCTTATTTATATATATATTTTTTTAAATTCACTTTCCCAATAGGTAGAATTCTTCTTCTCCTTCTTCTTCTTCTGAAAAGCATATATTGGTTTCGCTCTATTTGTGTGTCTATGTGTCCGTCTGTATGTCCGACGATTACTCGTGAATGCTTTAACTTTTTAAAATTCTGCTTTCGCTCTTCGATAGAGACCTTTCCTGAGCTCACCTGATTAGTTTGTGATTGAAATCGGTCTAACAGTCACGTGACTATTAAGACCCAAATATTAAATTATTTTATTGGCTATATACGGCATGCAATATGTCATTCGAACGGGAATGACGAGCACAAGACGAATATGATATTCTGTTCGATTTTCGGAATGTTACGTCCGAGAAAATGACCCCCAAAAAGTATTTCAATGATCCTTATTACGAGCTTTAGCTAAAGCTATATACAAGGTGTTGCAGATAGCTACAGGACTGTATAACGGGAAGCCTACGCGCTCGATTGCAGGGGCCGGCTCGGTTGATTGGCATAATGGAGAGAGATGAAGGTGGCCTACAGCAGCCAGCAGTTTCCACTGTCGGGGGGGGGGGGGTTAAAGGTTAAGTCGGCTTTGATAATATTACCCAATTATGCTTTTATTTCGAGCCGGCCCCTGCAAGCGAACGGTTAGGCTTCCCGTTATACTGCCCTGTAGTTATTTGCATCGCCCTGTACGTATAAGAATACAAGCTTAATCGTTATCTTTGTGTCCGGCCTGCCATCGTTTGCACGATAACGTGAAAATGGAAGAACTTAACTGCGATGTATCAACTTTTGATGAGCCCTCGTGGACCTCTTCAAGCACATGCACTAATAAGAACTTAGGGCATGTAATATATCAATAGATTCGTACTGACGAGTCATAAGTGAATACACTGTTACTTTTCGTTTATCACTTAAGCAATGTTGATGGCAGCTTGGAGCATGTGCCTATTATGAAACTTTGTCAATGAGCGTGCTCATTTCATTTTAAAGTTCAGTGCTGTTAGGCCTATTTTAAATGTGGATAAATGTTAAAGCTATTGTTAAAATGGTTCATTAATGTTAGGCCTATAGTTAATAATGGCTAATTAATGTTAAGCCTATATTTAAAAATGACTAAATGTTAGGCCTATTGTTAAAATGGCTAAATAATATTAGACCTATAGGAAAAAATGACTAAATAATTTTAGTCCTATTGTTAAAAATGGCTAATTTATGTTAGGCCTATAGTTGAAAATGACTAATGTTAGGCCTATTGTTAAAAATGACTAAATAATGTTAGGCCTTTTGTTAAAAATGGCTATTAAAGTTAAGCCTATATTTAAAAATGACGTAACTCTAACTCCTCCAAGGCTAAATCTATTTTCGTCAGTCGTTGAATATCGTCCATGGCACGAACCAATCGCAAATATTATCTAAATCGGTTCAATAGCACGTCCACAAATGGTACCTTCAATTTAAGCGAAAGATTTTTCATGTAATTTTGTAAGATGATAACCTGGTTATTTTTTATTTAATACAGTATGTTGGTAATAAGCTTATATCAAGATGACAGTGTTCCAAATATTTTTTTATTATTTGTTGGAATTACTTGATTGGTTTAAAAGTTGAGTATGTTAATAGCAAACAGTACAGTATTTGCATATGATTAATGAGACTGTACTTAATGGCCATTTTTCGATTTTGCTGCCTTGTTTGAACGTTAAGTAAACGTTTTGCTAATATCGGCTATTCATCGGACCTTTCTCATTTTCTTTACGGCAATGTCACAATTTTCTCAAGATGAGATGGTAGACATGTAGACATGATTTTCTGTTACGGAGCAAACCAAGAAAATGCAACGGAAGCACGTAGACTGTATGCTGGGAGATATCCGACTCGTCGCCATCCATCATGAAGTGTATTGTAGCGTATTGTTCAAGGGTTTCGTGACACAGGCAGTTTTATGCAACGTCCTCGTCAAGATCAATCAAGGACAGTAGCAGATGATGACACCACCACAACCCTCCTTGCTGCAGTAGCTGCTAATCCACACACTAGTGTTCGAGCAATTGTAGGAAATATTGGATGCTGAATGGAATGTTCTCCTCAAGCACAAATTTCATCCATTCCATTGCCATCAAGCTCTCTCGCAGCGTGACGGCGATAGACGAATGGAATACTGTAACTGGCTCCTCTGTCAAATTGATGACGATCCGCAGTTCACATTCAAGATCATTTGGTCTGATGAGGCACAGTTTTCAAGGAAAGGGACTGTTAACAGACATAACTTACATTATTGGGCAGACAGTAATCCACGCTGGCTGCGGGAAGTTTCGCATCAAGAAAATTGGCTAGTTCATGTGTGATGCGGAATGTACAACACCAAACTGATTGGGCCCGTATTCTACGACGGAACTCTCATAGGACTACGGTATCGAGACCTGATTCTCTACGGTTTTGTTTGATTTTCTTGGTTTCTTGGTTTCAGAAAGATGGAGCACCGCCACACTTTGCAACTATTACAAATCAATGGCTGGATACCATATTTCCATCACGTTGGATTGGTAGATCTGGACTTATTCCTGTGGGGTTATGTGAACAACAAAGTTTACGGCACACT
>JAHWFO010037606.1:143599-160810 GCA_023313115.1 Rhysida immarginata
CTAGTAACTTAATATAATTAACAGAAATGAAAGTAATGAAGGCCGGTGTCTTTCCTGTTCAAAGTAGTAGTACACAACACCAGGAATGCTGATAACACACTTGGAATACTTGTAAGAAAAATCTTGAGATACACTCGCCGACACACAAACACATCAAGAACACTGAATAAAACAAAAACACATCACACTCGCTGATGGCCACAGTGGTAAATACTTCCATGGCAAGCGGGTCACAAATCACAGTATGATGCCAAGACGATCAGTCATAAAACGCGGTCGTCGCTGGAAGATATGCCACTGGCAAATGACGTCACTTACGGACGCTCGAAGGAGTGATAATGAAGGCAACTTGTTTATCAGCAAAATTGCGGAATACTTAAATTATTAATATGTCTATAACAGCCGTATCACCCGCTTCTCCTGTTTTAACCGTGAGTCAGAATAGGGAGTCTCTAGCATGAGCTAAAGTGAAGAGTCTAAGTCCGGTTAAACCTGCTCTCGCATAAGTATGAAGCTGATGCTGACAGAGAGATCAGCTTGTAGGGCCATATATTTTTTATCTGTTCTCTTTTAAATGACCTGATAGCGCTCACCTCGTTAAAGGCGCGGCGGTAAAAGCTCTGCTACCACCAAATTGTTGAACTTGAATGGTTCGACGAGGCAATAGTGCAGTTCGGTCCATGAGGCATATGCAACACAAAGCGAGAGTTCACTCACCTTCAAGTCAGGCTGAATCGCGTTGATATCACCAGAAAATTTATCTTCTCGTGGCTGGGATATCGTACGGCGTGTTATTCTCGACGACGGACTGCTTTCCTTTCTGCCGAACTATCCGCTGGTCGAAGCAATTCCTCGTTCGTTAATATTCTCTGAGTTCTTATTTGTGATACTCATTATCTCGGGAGGTTACTTCGCTTTCCATACCTTTGCCTTTTGCCAGCTTTTTTTCCTTTGCATCTACCTCCCTTCGGCTCCACGTTCTTTCTCTCCTTTTGTTTTCCTGCGCATAGCCGCTTTTTCCGTTCTGCGCATCTTCCTTCTTCCTCCTCTTTCGTTGGCCTTGACGTAGATCGTGACGCCGTGATGATGTGCGTAGATGCAGTGCGATTTGTGACGACAACGAATGTCGGATGAATTTCCATCAGCCAAATTCCGTGACATTGTTACTTTTCGCGGGCTGTTAGCGACGAACATGATGAAAGATTTGACTAAGAAATTAATTTAATGGAGACAAGATACCAAGGCCGTTTCGATCCAAATATGATGGGTTATTTTTGCTGGTTTCTGAACAGGGAAACTAATACTACGCTTAAAACGTTTTTGAATAAATGCTTTATCTTCATTTACTGTATAGAAATATTTTTATGAAATCTAAGGTATATTTAACAACATTTTAAATGTTTAAGTAAGATAATATTGCTTAAGTTTCAGTTGTGTAAAACAGTCTCATAATATCAATTTAAACATGGACTGGTAGTTTCTATAACTGGACATCCTGACGTGGTAGAGAAATTTGGAGTTCAGATTTGGAATCAGCACACTCAAATTAGTCTAGAACACCTATATTTTTCCCCAGTAGTAAAAATGTTGTTGACCAGTGTTATCCATGTAAGGGTAAAGCTTTATCCTTTTTTGTGTCCCCTTTTTTAAAATCATAAATATTTTGTGAGTATGTTTTATATTACTTTACATTTACTTAATAAACAGTCATTTAAACTTGTCTTTACTTAATTTGTCATGATAGTGAGTGGATAGGTTAGGTTAGTGTCAATGAACTTCGGACACTTACAGAATTTTGGATAAGTACAACGAAACTAATTGTAAACAAATGAAAATTACCTTATTGAGTGCACAGAGCTTTAGTACAACTGTCATATAGCATTTTAACAAAAATTAAATAAGCGACTTTTTGTAATGTTCCGTTTTCAACACGTAGCAATGAACTTCGTACACCGTACCGTTTATTAAACATTACCACTGAGTGGCGTAACTTTTCCGACGAATGACGCTCCGAAGTCGTTCAGGCATGCTGGACACTAACTTCTGCGTTGTTTCTACTGGAATTTTGTCCCACTCTTCAGAAATACAGGCCCGCAACTGCTACAGTGTTCGAGGCTTCCGCTGTCTGACTTTTCGCTTTAAAATGCGCCATACATTTTCAATGGGCGACAGATCTGGGCTGCAGGCAGGCCAGTCAAGCACCCTGAAACGTTGCTATTGTAGCCAAGCCTTGGTGTTCCGAGCAGCATGAGGCTTCGCGTTGTCCTGCTGAAAGATGCTTGGTCTTCTATTGAACAACTTTTGGCGGGATGGACGCAGATGCTGTTGAAGAATGTTTATATAGGCAGCAGAGTTAATAGTGCTCTCGCAAAAGTGAAGCGAACCTGTCTCGGCTGCACTCATGCAGCCCCACACCATCAGCGATGCAGGCTTCTGAACTTTCCTCTGGTAACAGTCGGAATGATTACTTTCGTGCTTGGTCCTTAGCACCTTGCGACCGTTGTTGCCATACATCACTGCAAAGGTGGACTCGTCGGACCACAGAACACTATTCCACTGAGCAATGGTCTACTTTAGATGGGTTCTGGCCTATGCTACCCGGCGACGCTTAGCTACAGTGCTCATAAATGGCTTCCTCTTTGTAGCGTATAAGTAATAGCTGCATCTTCTGATGTAACGACGGACTGTGCTTTCGTATATGGGTATATGAAAATATTCTCGAGCCCAAACAGTCATTTCACTTATGGGAACATGCCTGTTTTTCACAATGTAACGTCGAAATACTCGTAGGTCCCTAACATTCAATAATCGCTGCTTGCCTGGTGCAGTCCCTGGTTCTGTTTTCCCGATTTCTCTGAAACGCTTGATGATCCCATTAACAGTAGAGAGAGAGAGAGTGGAACTGATAATTCATGGGCAATAGCTCGCTGGGATTTGTTATTCTGGAAGTGCTGTATAATTTTTTGCCGTATACACGTTTCTACTGGCTTACCACTTCCCATGGTTCAAAACAACCGTGTGTGTTTAGACACTGAAATTAAAGTTTCGAACGGATTCCAAACTTCGCTCTAAAACTCGAAGCAAAAGGATTAAAAACTCGTTTCTGGAGGGTTTAAGCCGTCGAGTGATAAACGACGCGGTTTTTCTCTATGAAAATACACTTAACGTCTTGGATATCGGAATAATTTAACAGACGACGCTGAATTTATTATGCCTATAAGCTGTGCTCTGTCGCGTGGACGGTGCTTTTAAAGCCTGATGCAAAGCATTCTGGGCGTTTCTACAGCCTTCAGGAAAGTTCTATATGCTGGTGCCCCTTGTGTACGAAGTTCTTTGAAACCTGTTGACAACGCAATTGTACATAAATTTGAATAAATTATTTCACACCATTAAATCGATTCTAAATCGATGTTGACATTGTTACATATACTCAGTAAATCTATTTTCATTAGCCTGCAATCCTCTGTATGCACTTTTCACTGTGTTTTTAGCCAAATTACTTGGTGTCCGAAGTTTATTGACGCTAGGTTTGTATTAACTTGGGATATAAGTTCAGTTTTACGGAGTTAATTAAATTTCTTAAATAAATTAAAACGATCACAGGCATAATATAAAAGGTCCCGGTTTAATCCGGAGAAACACTAAAGACGCCAAACAGTAAATACGAACGCAATTAATTATGAAACTGTTAAATTGAGACTGGTTGCTAAAGGCTTGGAAAGCTTCCTCAAATAGATTATTGCTCAACAGTTATTGCCAGTTGAGCTTCTCAGTAATAAAAAATTTCATTACACAAAGCTATCCAAAACAATTGGATCATTCATCATGTTGATGTAGACTGTGCTTATTCTTATGCAAAGCTTGATGAGATTATATACATGGCGATTCTGAAAAAGTATGTATTACTGTAAGCAATGACAGAGGTGACCAGAATGAATATTTTATTTTAATAAAATGTGGGTCCGAACATGAATGCTAACTGAGAAATGAACAGAAATAATGCCGCCACCAAGATCAACAAGTAACTCATATTCTGTAACGCCTAAAATAATGAATTTTGGAGGAGCAATAGGGTCAATAACACTGTGCATACCGTTGAAATTTGTTCATATTCCAACGAGTAGTTTCCGAGTTACGCGTTCAAATCCTAACAGTGCTAACATGCGAGTACTAACCAGCACGTGTTACGTGGTCGATTTTTGCCACTGTATATTTAAAAAAACATTATTTGAAGAAACTAATATTGCTCAAACTGGATTATTCTAATTTTATGTCAAGGAGTTGTACAAGACCAGATTTAACATTCTATGTAAAAAAAATTAGCTTAATATTCATCGAATGCTATGATACAAGTATTAAGGTACTTACAGGGTACCAAGAAACTAGGTTTGATGTAACGTAAAGGGAAACCAGAGTTTACTGAATTCAGTCATATGTTTCACGTCACTTTTCTGAGTGACAAGCGCAGTAAAGAAAGTGGACGTTTATAAGAAAGAAAATAAAGAACAAATTTTATATCCAGACAAGATAATTTTCTAACTGCGTGGTCCTATTCCTTCTTGAAGTTGTTGTTCATCTTCAGCTTTTTCCCATTTCCACATGGGGTCGCTGTGTTAATTTTTTGATCTGCCAATGATTTAACCGCCGGATGCCCTTTCTAACGAGAGGAAATGTTAGAGGAAGGACAAACACAAACGTCCATGCCCTCGGCGGGATTCGAACCCGCAACTCGCTGGAACCTGCGCCTTAACCCTCTCGGCCACCCAACCAGCCCCTATTCATTCTTGAAGTAATGAGGGCATAAAGGACGATGATTTCTTCACCTCGTATAGTTTGCAAGAGGGCAAGGTCCTGAGTCAGGTTCGTATCCAGAATTTTTTTCGGGGCGGTGGTGGCCCAATCCTGCTTGTGGGGGCGTCCCCATGTGACAGATTTATTGACATGGTAGCCAATTACGGGGGGCCCCGCGACAATAGTTTTGTCATTTAATCCCACATTTGCCAGGGTACAAGAGAAATGGGTTAGCAGCCCATTAGTAATAATGAAATAGTAAATGATTAAGTGAGACAGCTCTTACAAATTGAGACAGCCTTCATCATTTATTTTTTTATTTTGTAAGGGCTGCTAGCCGATTTCTCTTTATCCTGATGAAGGCGGGATTAAATGCCGAATCTACTTGGTTTTAAACTACAATGTTCTACTGTAAGGTCTCTTTTCATTTTGTCTTTAAACACAGTACAGAGAAAATATTCTCACAGATAAATAAAATCATAAAATCAGTCGTCCCTTAAATTATGAGAACGTCAGGCCTCAATCTATGCCGTTACTAAATAAGCATAGACGGGGTCCTAGCCGGGTCTTACAGCGTGGTGGAAGAAGTACAACCTTAGCGTCAATAAACTTCAGACACCAAGTAATTTGGCTAAAAACACAGTGAAAAGTGCATACACAAGATTGCAGGCTAATGAAAATAGATTTACTGGGTATATCTAACAATATCAGCATCGATTTAGAATCGATTTAATGGTGTCAACAGGTTTCAAAGAATTTCGTACACAAGGGTTCACCAGCATATAGAACTTTCCCGAAGGCTGTAGAAACGCCCAGAATGCTTTGCATCAGGCTTTAAAAGCACCGTCCACGCGACAGAGCACAGTATTCGTGTTGTTTTGAACCATGAGACGTGGTAAGCCAGTAGAAACGTGTATACGGCAAAAAATTATACAGCAGTTCCAGAATAACAAATCCCAGCGAGCTATTGCCCATGAATTATCAGTTCCACTCTCTCTCTCTACTGTTAATGGGATCATCAAGCGTTTCAGAGAAGTCGGGGAAACAGAACCAGGAACTGCACCAGGTAAGCAGCGATTATTGAATGTTAGAGACCTACGAGTATTTCGACGTTACATTGTAAAAAACAGTTTGGGCTCCGATAAGTGAAATGACTGTTTGGGCTTGAGAATATTTTCATATACCCATATCCGAAAGCACAGTCCGCCGTTACATCAGAAACTGCAACTATTACTTATACGCTACAAAGAGGAAGCCATTTATGAGCACTGTAGCTAAGCGTCGCCGGGTAGCATGGGCAGAATTCATCTAGAAAGTGGACCCTTGCCCAGTAGAATAGTGTTCTGTGGTCCGACGAGTCAACCTTTGCAGTGATGGTCGCAAGGTGCTAAGGACCAAGCACGAAAGTAATCGTCCCGACTGTTACCAGAGGAAAGTTAAGAAGCCTGCATCGCTGATGGTGTGGGGCTGCATGAGTGCAGCCGGGACAGGAACGCTTCACTTTTGCGAGGGCACTATTAACTCTGCTGCCTATATAAACATTTTTCAACAGCATCTGCGTCCATCCCGCCAAAAGTTGTTCAATAGAAGACCAGAACAACGCGAAGCCTCATGCTGCTCGGAACACCAAGGCTTGGCTACAATAGCAGCGTTTCAGGGTGCTTGACTGGCCTGCCTGCAGCTCAGATCTGTCACCCATTGAAAATGTATGGCGCATTCTAAAGCAAAAAGTCAGACAGCGGAAGCCTCGAACACTGCAGTAGTTGCGGGCGTATATTTCCTAAGAGTGGGGCAAAATTCCAGTAGAAACAACGCAGAAGTTAGTGTCCAGCATGCCTCAACGACTTCGGAGCGTCATTCGTCGAAAGGTGACGCCACTCAGTGGTAATGTGCAATAAACGGTACGGTGACGAAGTTCATTGCAACGTGTTGAAAACGGAACATTACAAAAAGTCGCTTATTTAATTTTGTCGTTTACTAAAGCTCTGTGCACTCAATAAAGTAATTTTCATTTGTTTACAATTAGTTTCGTTGTACTTATTCAAAATTCTGTAGGTGTCCGAAGTTCATTGACGCTAGGGTTCTATAAAGTCCGACGAAACTGATAAGTTACAATCGTCCTATAATAGACACATTCTTATAAGAGTAGAAGCTGAGATAATTAAGTAAACAAGACAATAATACACAATTTATTCACTTTATTAACAGTCACAATAATTTCACGCTAGTCACAATACGTGCCTGGAAAGATCGCATTTACGTGGGACAGGAAAGGATTCAATGTGGACCCCGTAACGCGCAAGATTAAATTAGTACTAGATTAAATGCGATACGCTACCGGCCTAGCCAATTGCGCCTCCTTGCGATAATTCTCCATGTTGCCCCCCGAAGTAAGTGAATCAGTGGGCCGCTGATCGTGTACTTTCATCGCTGAGACGTCAGTCGTATGGCAGCATGCAGGCGTCCGTGAAATTGTTGGCAATGCGTTCGCATGTTGCCTAAGAGCACCCTACTGATTAAAATTTGATATGTCGCCCAAGTCTTTCTTGGCACAGATTAATTTATCAATGTCAAAATTCTCAGAATTAATATTAGTATCCTCACTTACAGTATGAGAGTTTTTCATAGGCGAAGCATGGAGAACCGCTTTCATCGAAGACTGGTCCGCTTTTCTTGTTTCCTTGCAGTTGGCAAAATTATTTTCTCTGTCCACTTTCACTTTCTCGCTCCGCTTTTTATTTCATTTGCCCCTTGCTCGCCTGTGGAGTAAGAAGAAGACGGATGCTCGATTCAACACTGGCGGAAAGATTGTCATATGCTTGCTTGCATTTTTCCGCAGTCTGTTCCACCTTGTGATCGGTCGCTCCGTTTTTCGTATGAGATTCTAATCATGCAGGTGACTTGAATGGTCGTCACTCATTAGGAGGATATATAATAAAATTTGCCAATTGTACAACTTCATGGGGTTCCATCGCTTTATCATCATGGCGTGGGAATATGCAGGAGAGCCAAAAATCTGCCATCCGTGACTAAGGCCGCCCGTGATCTGCGATAGCGGTTTTTCATTGAAAACTGAAAATGAAAGTAAAGTTTCTATCTGCCGATAGGGCGGCGCTGCAGGCGCAGTTGGGCCGATTGTACATGCAGCGCCACTTTTCAATAGAGTTCCCGCCCTATTGGGAGCTAGAAGCTTTAGCTTCATTGGGTGCGTTCGGAGAACAGCCACTGGTGAATTTCTCGAGAATCATAGAATTCTCGGGGAAACACGAGAAAAGTCTCGAACGCCTCAGTGAATTCTCGGTGATTCGACCAGTAATCCAATATGAGAATGTGAGTTCGCTGATCGCTTCTTTTGGAATATTATTTTCTCAAAATCATATGAATTGTCAGTTAAATGAGAAAATGTGGGACACCCACAGTGAGGATGAGGAAGAAGAAAATATTCTGCCATGTTTTGGAGTGCAAAGAAAATTCTTTCATTGAAAATTGGTTTCAAATTAATAATGAGAAATAAAATAAAATGAAATAAAAAGGTGGAATAATGAAACACTAATCGTGCGAAACTAAAATGCAAAAAAATTAATTTAGCAAAATGAAGATAAATTATGAGCGTATCTTGTTCAGAAAAAAGCCTATATTAATTTCTTTTATCTAAATCAAGTGTATAATTTAATAATTTACTTTGTCAGGCATTTTTTAAACCTTTTTAAACAATTTGCAGTATGCTGTCATTTGCAACTCAATCTGGTTTTAGTTTTACTCTAAATTAGATTGGTTGTCGGCATCGTAAGTCGTTTTCACTTTTTCCACTGTTTTTTGGCGAGAGAGAAAAGTGGAAAGAAATCGAGGAAAAGTGAATTGTCGGTGGAATCCCGAACGCCGTGAATTTACTGGTGGTGGTTTCTCGAACGACAAAGTGGAAATAGTGGAAAAAGTGTCTGTTCTCCGAATTCTTTGCTAAAACGTCATCTTTAATCGCATTTCTACCAATAATAAGCCCTGAATTATGACTAGGTATGATGATGAAATTTTCGCGCTCAGGCTTTGAGTAGAGGTGGTGTTGGCTGTACACAGAAACTGTTGTAGTCGAACAACTGGATTGCTGTATTTAATGAAGAGTAAAGCACTATATAAAGAAAGTATGGACAATCATTGTTGCAGGCAGCCATTTTGACTCCTATTTCATTCCTGTTTTTTATGATGATTGTTTCTTGTTTTGCAATAAATTCAAACCTGCAGATCAAACACTTCCTTTTTGACAAACGTTAGAGAGAAATGTGCTTCTGAAGTTTGAATTTGCTGCAAAACACGACCAATCATGATATGAAATAGGGGACAAAATTGCTGCCTGCAACAATGAATTGTCCATACTTTCTTTATACAGTGCTTTACTGAAGAGTCGTTTTTTGCCCCCTCTATTGCATGAATTTGGCTACAACTCAATTTGGATCTGCTGGTGCATAGAGAGGGAAGTAAACTTGCCTTCAGTATCTACAGGAAGCCTACCTACGTACCAGCCTATATCCACAGCAATTCCACAAGCTGGCTGCGTATAACCACATGATTCACCGAGCATTGAACATCCCTATGACGCGAGAGAAAAGGAACATGGAAATCCGCCTGATCAAAGAAGCTGCTGCTGCCAATGGTTTCAATAATGAAACCGTTGATAAATTAATTAAGAGGCATAACTTCATGTTGAAACTTATGGAAGCCGCAACCCTTACTCACGGAACTCGGGACAGAAAGAAATATTTTTGCCTCCCATATAACAGGAGGTTAACTAGAGGCCTGGAGAAAATCCTAGGATTGTTTGGTCTTCACGTGGCTTACAGAAGTAGCCAAACGTTGAGAAGACTCTTAGGCAATACCAAGGATAAAATCCAGAGAAATCCGGGATATACGAAATCACGTGTGGTACTTGTGACCACAAATATATCGGACAAACCCGCAGAAAAGTTGAAACCAGAATAAAGGAACATTTCGACTACGTAAGAAACCATAGACCAGAAAAATCAGCTTATGCTGAACATATAATTAATACTGGACACGTTATGAAGACAGAAAACTTCAACATTCTACATGTGGCTGATGACTACAAAAGACTTAATTTCTTGGAGTCCCTGGAGATTATGAAGTGCGAAGAACAAAAACTCCTGAATCATGATGGTGGACCTCTTGATCTATCACGATGGGACACATTGTTAGCCCATGCTAAATAACGGTTTTCTTGGCCCCTTTTCTCTTTTCCCCTTCCTTTTGTTTTTTGGATTTTTCTTCTGTATTTTCTGTTAAAACTCTGTAGAGCTCTCTCCTAGGTCCGCTAAGTTGGACCAACCACTCTTGAGTGGCAATTCCTTTTGCGCCCTATTGGCTTATTACTCTTATATAAACCTTCTCCTTGTTTGTTACCTCGACTCATACTGATGATGACTACCTGGTAGTTAAAATATGAAGATTATGAAGATTATTAAAATACTTTTGTGGAAAAGTGGCATCCTTCCTTCATCTATACACAAGTATCCACAGATCATAAGGTCAGTTATATTTTATATATTTTTTAGTTTTATGACTTGACAGTTTTGTTACTTTGTACGATCGTTAAAATACATTGTTATGTTTGAGCTATAGCCAAAGTCATACAATAGACGGGGGCAAAAAACGATTCTTCAGTACATACAGCAATCCGATTTTTGGACTACAGCATTGGAATCCAGTGCCTGTGCACAGACCAAGGGGGTAAAGGATTCTTTACCGTGAATAGTTAGTGCATTGTTATTCGTATTTCAGTGGTAAATAAGCCCTGAATTTGCACTATCTATGAGGATGTAGCAATATATTAACTTTCAATGCAGAGGCCTTCTCTCTCGATGATCACGGTTTTACCACAGATTGAAGAAAACATTTAATCTATATCCACTCCGCGTCGGTTTCATTGTTGTAGCTGTTACCCATAGCCAACGAAAAAGACAGGCCGGGGCAATAAAAAGTCACATGACCAAAGTAGATAGAGCAACAATCCAACCTTCATTGTTTCTATCCTGCATTTCAACAATAAGTGTTTTTTTCCTTTGTTGGAAACAATGAAGATTGGATTGTTGCTCGATCTATTTTGGTCATGTGACTTTTCAGTGCCCCGGCCTTTCTTTGTAGTTGGCTTTGCTGTTACCAGATCGACGTGATAAAACTTGATAACGACAGCAGCGCCCCAAGCGTTCCGTAGCTCTTTGTCTTTTCTGGATCTATATAGGTAATGTTTTGCTACTGAGTTATGTAGATGACAGTTCGTCTGATAACCTGAAAATCTAATAATAATATCCTAACCCAAAAGCGAGGACGCGTGTTTTGACCCCGGCCGAGGACGACGAGGATTTTTTCAGGGGGGAAATCCTGAGATCACGCACTTCCTTCGGAAGGGAAGTAAAGCCGTTGGTCTCGTGTAGTCGTTTGCCGGTTGCACGTTAAAGAACCTGTGCGAGGCAAAATTTGCGGCACCTATAACGCCGTCGTTAAATGACCAAGGCAGTTGAAAAGGACATTAATACCAAACAAACCAAACCAAACCAACCCAAAAGGGCAACAAGTCTCTACAAAACTTTTTAGATGCAATTAATTCGAATACAGTAAAACCTCGTTACAACGTACTTCAAGGGACCTGGAAATTTGTACGTTATACTGAAACTGGGGGGGGGAGGGGGGCTTGTGAAAAATGCATATATTCATAGAAATACATAAGAATACATGAATGCATTTTATTTTATTCAATACAAATACACTATATGATATACAATATGTAGTGAAATGTTGAAATGAAAAAATTCCCTGACTTTTCCCGGTTACATTCCCGTACCTATCCCGATCGCATGCGACAATCGACAATCGAACATGCTAGATTGAGTAGCATGCAGAGATTTCCGGGTTACTGACCAACCAATGAAATGTGAACTCGGCTTAATTAGCCCATTGGCCCAGTTGCAGCTTTCGCATGGGCTGCATTGACCAATCAGTGCAAGACATGTGAACGATGTACGTTGTACTGAAGGGATAATTTAACCAAGGGGATGTAAAATTAGTACGTTATTCTGAAATGTACGTTAAAGTGAGGTACGTTGTAACGGGGTTCTACTGTATGACGTTTTAATTCGCGATAAAATTTCGAGTAATTAGTCATATATCTTAATTCATGGGATAAGATACAGGTACTATGTGGTAATTTTAACAGGATCCTAAGAAACCACTTCTAGTCACAGAATTCAGACGTCATCCCGAATTCCGATGATACTATCGTTCGGTCTCATACTCGTTACTTCTATAGGTCAAATTGGCGAAGGAACCAACGAAGTGCTCGTCACCAACATTGTCATACGCAGGAGGCCCATGAGAGTCGAGAGCGGGAGTTTCCTGATGTCAACGGGGAAAACGAGATCGAGAGCGTCGTTCTAGAGAGGATAGCGGCAACCGACGTGGAAAGGTGATCGCTAAAAAGGATTCCTCGGAGAGGACGGGTACTAATGGAGGAAACCTGCTTACTATCTCCAGAGCACGATGCGAGGGGACGCCAGCGGTTATAAGCGCCCCGAAACCCGTCAGGAGGAACGAGCTCCGAAGCAGAGAAAGCGAGAGCGATGTGGGGACTTCCGCTAGTACGAATTCTGGAACCTGTCTACGTGGCAAGGTGAGCGAGACGATTATTTTGACTTTTAAGTGCGGACATTTAACTTCTCCTAATATACCTCGTTGGGCCTCAAGTACGTTTATGAACTTTATGCGACAAGCACAATTACAAGTATTTTTCAGTCCCGAACTGCGGAACGAGCGTTTCCCGAATTGCAAAGTTATAAGCTCGTATATCATTGACGTCTTTGCTTTCGTTGCAGCGGTTTTGACTTCTGCATTTATCTAAATTCACCCCGACGTCTTATACGCAAACCCGACTGTGACGTTAATTTACCAGATTTTGACTCTGACTCAAGGGCCCAGTTTTTCCGTATAAGTCAACGAATGTACTTCCAGAGTGTGTAGTGCGTGACCCTCTGGTTTCTTCGTATAAATTTTACAGTACGTGTGTGCTTCAGTGTAATCGTATTAACAATTCTAAAGTCTAGTTTCGTTAGTTCGACATTTATTTCTCATCGCAAATATAAGTGTGTTCAACACCTAATCCCGTGAGTGCTAAACCGGAATAGTGCTTCGATTCATCGTTTGTGTGCGGTTTGGTGTTTATGCAAATTCTGTTTCCACTGCCAGTACTCTCTAAAAGTAATAAAATACCCATGACACTTCTGCAGTTTTAAGATTCTGAGTATATTAGACTTTGTAGTTGCCTCCCAGAAATATAATACCAAAAATTAAATTAGAATGAATCAATAATTTTAAAAACATTATGAAAATCGTATGGAGGGGAAAATACTATTGAAATGGAAACACGGAGGAGATAAAGCTGCTCTCCTAAACGGGCAAACATCGTTTGAGAGGGACGGCATTTTTGAATTCCTAATAAAGATGGTAGACGAAGAAAGAAGATCCCCCCCCCTCCATAACAGGTCGACATGTCAGAGAAGTGTTCTAATAGGTCCGCGAATGACATTAAATGTCAAGAGAACGTTTGCAGAAGTTAAAATTGTAGCAAGACTGCCTCTGAAGATGACAGTAGTCGAAACACGTAAGGCAAAATAAGTTCTTGTTTACCGTGTCACTTTTTGAACCGTCTATTTCATTCTAAATTTTAAAATGCCTGAAGGAAGATAACTATGCCTAGAAATAAGTCCCGTATTGAGATTAAGCTTAATTAGTAGTGAATCAATATGTGGATCCCAAGATAAGCCATGAGTCAATTCAATATCCAAGTACCTATAAGTTTAAGTGACACCAACAGGAAGAGAATCAATAAAAAATAAAGGATCAATTATAGGGTCGGGACACATTAATATGGCCACCTGCTAGTATCCGGAATATCCACCTATGGCGGCAAGCACAGCAGCTAGTCGACGTGGCAGAGAGTCAATAAGCCCTCGGAAGATGGTTGCAGGTATCTGGGACCATTCGGCGATCAGTGCGCCCCGTAAATCCATCACCGTAAGTGGTGGAGGGTCCAGCTTGCGGACATGGCGATCGAGATGGCCCCACAAATGTTCAACGGGGTTGAGGTCCGGGGAGTTTGGTAGCCATGGGAGTAGCTTGAATTCATCCTCATGCTCCTCGAACCAGTCGTGGACAATTTTGGCTGTATGGCAGGGAGCATTGTCCTCTTGAAAGGTGCTCTGTCGACATGAAGGAGTGTACCTGGTCTACGACGATCCTCAGGTAACGAACAGCATTCAGTGTACCCTCCAGCGGTATCAGTGGACTCAGACCATACTACGCTAACATCCCCCAAACAGTCACACCTCCGCCACCAGCCCGTCGTCTGCCAACGATGGTGTCGGGATGCCTGTTCTCAGATTCTTCCCGGCGAATTCTCCATCGTCCGTCCACTCTGTTCACCAGAATCCGCGACCCGTCAGAGAAAGCAACCCTTTGCCACTCGTCCGAGGTCCAATGGCGATAGTCCATCGCAAACTGGAGGCGTTTTCGGCGATGCACAGGCGTTAACATGGGTGCTGTTACCATACGCCTGCTCCGTAGCCCCAACTTCAAGACGGATCGTTGCACTGTCTTGGTGATGACACGCCTAGGAGCCCCACTGTTCATTTGCTGTGTCAGTTGCTCAACAGTGGCACGCCGATTGGACCCCACAGTTACCTCTTCGGTTGCTGGAAACTGTCTGGTTCATCAAGTCGCGGTATACCTTCACAACGGCAGCCCTAGAGCAGTTCACAAAGGTGGCCGTTTCTGAAATGCTGTCACCCTTGGCCCGATAGCCTATGATCATCCCCTTTTGGAGGTCCGACAGGTCACTTGCTCTGCCCATGATGGCGACAATTGCTGTGTTAATGGATGCTACTACACGTCTGCTGTTGCCAGCTTTTAATGATATGCAATGATTTTTCATCTGCATACCATGGGACGTTCCAATATGTTCGAAAAGAGGTGGTGATTTTTTGACGGGGAGGTCAGTTTTAAATAATGCAAACAAAAGTGGCGACAGAATGGAACCCTGCGGGACTCCACAATCTCTTACAATTGTATACGAAGTCTGACCGTCATAGTCCATGTAATATTTTCTTCCGGAAAGAAAACTAGCAATCCACGACAAAGGTGATCCATAAATGTGATATTTTGAACTACGCTTCTCTAACAACAGTAGGACCGAAACTGTGTCAAATGATTTGGTAAAGTCTATAAACAAAGCAATAACATTTTCATTTTTAAGCATTTGTGCTGTTACATATTCGGTAAGTTCAAATAATGCGGTATCAGTATCAAATAAGCTTTGGTATAAAACCGTGTTGATTTCTATAAATAAACTTATTTAAGAAAATATAAGATGATAAACGTCTGTAATTTTACCTCTCGAATATTTTAGCCAGTACTGGCGAAATCGAAATTGGCATAAAACTGGAATAATGACCTTGGTCACCCTTTTTATAAATATGCACAATGCGCGCGATCTTTAACGCTGAAGGATAAACTCCCACAGTCAATGAATAATTAAAAAATATCCAATTGGATGGGCCATTACACCAGAAACCGCTTTAATCACATCAGCTCGATATCCCAACGGGCCAAGGATTGAATCAGGTTTCAAGCCATTAATTATTTCAAACACTTCTATCGAAGTGAGACGAAAAAACTACGGGCAGAATTAAGCACATCAAGTTAATACTGGGATCAGATCTTGTGGTCATCGGGCCGCAAGTGGATACAGGGTATTAATAAAATCGATAAGTGAAGCAGTATTTGCTTTATGGACCCCCACAAAAGGGGTTTTCGGAGAATGAGAGGTTTTGCATAAATTATTTATTATTTTCCACTTATCCTTGGAAGCAGAGAGGCGAAGAAAAATATTTTCATAGTAATAAGTTTTAGCATTCATGATGCAAGTTTTAACGTAATTCTATTTATTTATATATTTATTTGTTTGTTTGTTTGTTAAATAACATAATACAAAGAAGCCCATCTGAGATCAGTATGGTCAGGTTAGATCCCGGTGGGCTAATATTAATACACTCATCCAATACAATAAAAAAGTTAGTACAATATTGTATTAAAAATTAACCTATAGTTAGCGATATTAAGGAGAGTTAAAACTGTATAGTAAATAACTAATATATTAAATGTACGGTACATTGCAGTATATTTCACGAATACCAAACCAAAGCAGATAACATAATATATAAACAATGGGAAACTAAGAAAAAGTTTACATGAATTTTAACTAGAAATTTAATAATTATAACATCACAAAAATTAATGAGATCACCCTTAATAACTATTTAAACGTTTGAAAAACAAATATTTTGAGCTACCTTCTGAAAAATTTATAATGTTTCAGTGAGCGAATTTCATTAGGTAGAGTGGACCAATTCATTAAGCTTTTATAAGAGATGCTTCTCTGGAAGACGAATATTTCCAGCTCTTCTAGTGGGGTAATTATGCTGATCACTATTCATTCTCATCCCAAACCTAAACGTGGTTATTAAAGATCTGTTAATAACTTTATACGTAAACATGCCGAATTGAAATTGATAGATCTGATGTACTGTAAAAATACGTAAAGACGAAAATAAATGAGAAACGGATGTCATATGCTGGAGTTTTTGTGAGAACACTCAGAAATCTTTTTTAAAGCCCTAGTAATCTGGTGAGATTATAAGCCGTCGTTGATCCCCAGAAGATGATACCGTAGCATAAAGCAGAATGTATACTTTCCCCACGAATAATAGAGAAGCATAAGTATGTTACTCGGTAAATAATGTAGTCTGAAGATCAATCCCTGCCTCTAATTGAGCTTCATAATTAGTGCGTCACAGTTTAAATTATGAGATAATAATAAACCCAAATATTTAGACTTTTTGCAATATTAATAGGGTGGCTGTCGTAGCAAATGCTTGGAGAAGCTGGAATATCCCGCTTGTTATGATGATAAAAAAACAATATTAGTTTTGTCCGTGTTAACTTTCAAAGTGTTGACATCGTTCCATTGTTTTAACATAGTTAAAGTAGTATTAATGCATATAATAAGTTGATTCATATCGCGATCTGAATATAACAGCGCGGCATCATCAGCTTAACAAGATAAAACAGAGTATTAAAAAAAAACCCGACTTTGATGAAACTTTCACTATCGCTTAGCTATATCAGTCCATATCTTGAAAACTACTGAACAGATTTTGATGAAACTTGGACTGTTCCCTAAGTTGAAAGATACTTAATCCAATAAAAAAAGAATTATTGCAATTCGATTTCTAGTTTCTGAGAAATACGTGGACAAACATACATACATACATACATACATACATACATACATACATACATACA
>JAHWFO010037607.1:0-10265 GCA_023313115.1 Rhysida immarginata
CAATAAGAACTCTCTCTTTTTTTTTTTTTTTTTTTTTTTTTTTTTTTCTCTCTATCTCTCCTTGAATGCGGATCAAAAAGTTAAATGTTCCAGAGTTTGTGCTAAAACTTTCCATCTACTCTGCTCGGACATTTCCACTGAAAATTACGAAGATGTGAAGAATTCTTGGAGTTGTCTGAATTGCTCAATGTCGGTAAGTGAGGAAAACACACTTCAATAGGAGGAGGGTGCCGCTGCTTCGTTACCTATTCATTCTCTTGTGGAGAAAGCGCCTGTTTCTTTGGATGTGCTATTTGCCTTGATTAACGAATTGGTGAGTTCCTTCCATTATTTCACGAAATTCACACGCAACATTTTAGATGAACTTTTGAAGATTTCGCGTAAAACTGAAAAAATAATTACAACATTTTCCAACTCCATCCCCCCTAAAGCTAATTGTGTCAATTCCGAATCCTCATTGAAGGCGCCTTTTGCCGAGGCTGTTAAAACAATAAATAATAATATTTTGAGTCCTGATATTGATCTCTGTAAGAATTCAGCTTTAAATAGTATACAAGATAAGGATTTTGATATCTTAGAATCGGGTCTTCAAACTGAGCCCTCCATAGAACGAAAGACTCGAGCTAATAAAAATAAAACAAAAAAGAAAATTTTGATCGGCAACTTAAAGGATAACACTAATTTTACAGCAATCTCTTCCTTACCCAGCAGTTCAGTTAATAATAATTTAAGAATTTTTATCAGTCGTTTAAGCCCCAGGACAACATCAGGGGACATAGTTAAACATTGCCACACTCATTTGTTAGAAGAGCCATCTCGTTGCGTTAAGATTAAAACAAAGTATCCTCATTATTCTTCGTTTTATCTTGAATTTCCAAATTCTGCAGAGCAACCGGTCTTTTCTAAATCAGTCTGGCCAAGCGGAACTTTCATCTCACAATTTTTTGGCAGATTGTACAGTGATCAAATAGTTTCTGAAGCAGCGGATTCTGCAACTCCTAATCTGCCGACTAACGGAGGTTCTCAAACTTCTTTAAATATAGATTCACAAGATTCATCTCATTTGAGAATTTCAAATAATGAATCTTCAGCATCAAACATCTCCACGTAAATTTAAGTTGAATTTATATTATCAGAATGTTCGTGGCCTCAGAACTAAACTTACATCTTTAAACGAAGAACTAACTAATCTGGAGTATGATGCCTTCTGTATCACAGAAACATGGCTCAATGACTCTTTTCTGAACTTCTCATTAGCCCTAGATTCTTTCTCGGTCTTTCATAAAGATCGCAGTCGACCGATTCGCGGTGGTGGAGTTCTTACTCTAGTTAGAAAAGACTTTAGAGCACAAGAAATACCAGTAGAGTGGTCGGAGGATGATATAGATTGCGTGGCCATAAAAATTGACTTTCCCTGCAGGCAACCTCACAATAATATTTTTATTTTCAATATATATATTCCTCCTCATTCACCTATCAGTGCGGTGGATGAATTCGTTCAAAAGTTATCCGACTTCTGTTCGGAGACTGATGGGAATTTTCTTTTTATTGGTGATTTCAATTATCATGACTCTTGGGACTCATATGTTCCCAATCGGATACATCAACTTCGTGCTGAGCTGTTCTCAGAACTTTTCCACAGTATTGGAGTGACAAGCGAGAATAAAATTAAAAACTCTAGCGGTCAAATTTTAGATAAAGTTGCTTCAAATTTACCTCTATCCATAGCTCACGCCTCTCATCCATTGGTTAGGGAGGATAATTACCACCCTGCTTTATCTATAGAAACTATGGTGGAACTTTGCAAAAATAATTTACCTTCTCCTACATATTCATTAGATTTGACTAAAGGAGATTATTTTGGACTATACTGCTATCTTGATGGATTATCTTATACAGAAGTCTACATCCAAGAAGACGTGAATTTAGCTACTAACCAGTTAGATTCGATAGTTAAATCGGCGGTATACAAGTATGTACCCGAAAAAGTGTCCAACAATAGTAAACATAGTAAGTGTAGTTTTCCCAGTTGGTTTTCCAGAGTTACAATTTCCTTATGGTTTAAGAAACAGTACATCCATAAGAAATGGAAAACTACGCATCGGCAATTATTTTTTAATAAATTTTCAACATTGAGGTCGCAGTTTAAGACGGCGAAAAGAAAAGACTGGCATGCTTATCTACGCAATTTAGAGGATTCAGTAGCTTCAAATAACAAGTTTTTCTGGCATCATACAAATAACATCTTGAATAGTGTGATATACGGGGAATGTACGTTGTCTCCTTTGCTCGTCCCCTCTATCTATCGCTATTTCTTAAAATAATATTACCCACTCACCTGGGATCCATTTGATCGATAGCTGCTACCTGGCCTTCCTCTCCCCTTGTGATCGTATAGTGTACTAGTCTAAAGTAGCTCCCCTCCCTTTTGTTTAATAATAATACCCCGAAATTTCGTTTTGATTTGACCTTCCTTCCCGTTTCAGAGATGCCGCCTACCTCAATTGAGGTAAAATATTCTCCCCCAAAAACAAAGTGTTATTTACTAATCAACAAATGGGACACGACAGGATATACAGGATAAAATTAAAGAAAAAAATTGTTTATTCTACTCACAAATACGATAGTCAGATTCATTAAATAATCAACACTTAACAGTAAAAGGTTGTATATTCTAATCCGTGGAATATTAACAATGCAAATATAAAAGAAAATTACTGTAATACGCTTATTAGATAGAAATAACTAGAATCAAACAATTCTTATTGGGATGGGTTTTGAATAAATCAGCTAACACTTATCTATAATCTAACAATTATCCGATAATAATAGAAATGACATCCAAATTAATAATAAAGGCAACATAAATCTGGCTATTCTATCAATATTGGTTAACCTACATATATATATATTCTCTTTAGTCAAAAGAAAGCATAATAATCAAATATCCCTCCCCCTTTACAGAATTTGACCTAAATTGTGAACACGTGGGTTTCACCCCCCTTTCTCTTTCAGACAAAGTTATATCTTAATCTCCCTAAAAAAAAATATTGACAATTGATCCGTTGCAAATTTTACCCCTTATAGATATCAATGAGAAAAAAAAAATATCAGACACTTAAACGTGAGAAAAATGAAATGAACGCATGATTGGTCCAGAGTTTGTAATTACTTAACCTTTTCCCAGCGGAGGTGGCCTAATCAGGCCACTTGTAGCCATGTCAATTCCATATAACACATTACAAAATTTAAATGCATATAACTGAAATTCTATTACAGATAAATTGCTAATTTTTTTTTAATTTTTTTTCAGATGCACATTACTACTAGTATATCTCTTGAAATTTTAAAATTAAATGAGAAAATATAATAAAAAATGATTTTCCACAGGTGTTGTCAAAGGAGGGGGGGAGGGCTGAAATCATGACTATAAAAAATGCTTATAAGAAATTTTCTATTACCGATAAAAACTTCAAACTGCTTTTGTCGAATTCTTGAAAGCTTTATAATTAACTGCCAATAAATTATTTACCCCAAATTTATTTTTAATCAATAATATTCGAAATTTTAGAAAGCTTGTGTATGGAGAAACTTAGCAACATCTAAAATTACGAATTTATTAAAAAATTCCAGGGCACATTTAAACCATTTAATGATTGAATTATATTAAAATGATACCTTTTATTTATGTTTTAAATTTTTTTTTTCGTAAATTACATTTTATTCATAAGTTATTTCAAAAAAATTAAAACCATTGCTATCGGGATCGTTTCTTGATGACGTCATTTGAGATTGATCACTTCTCAGAATATGAGGAAGTTAGATAACGCCACATCTATGCTTTATCAAAGAAAGAGATTAAAATCCTATTATGTGATTTTCTGGCTATTGTCAGGCAGGTGTGACCCATTTAACAACAAATTACGTAGGTATTTGAAAAAAAAAAGTAAAAATATTCTACATTCAGTTATATAAAAAATCGTTAAAAAATAACAAATAAAGATATTAAAAAACATTTTTTTGCTTTATTTAGATAAGATTTCTCCCTAAAATTTGGTTTTTTTCAAATACGAAATTATAACATTTGTAATTTTTTAAAAAAGGATTAAAACCAAGTTTTTCAAATAGAAAATTTTATTATACATTTTAATGTATTGTTTTAAAATAACCCATTACTTTTAATCGTTCAAAAAAATTACTACTCAAAAGCAATTATATTCAAGATCACAAATTTAAAATTTTAAAGCAGTATATCAGTTATTGAATTTTTAAAAAAATATTTTCTATCCCCCTGTAAGAAGAATCATTTTCTCAAGAAAATAGCTGGCTGGGAAAAGGTTAAAGTTCACTGTTCTCTTTTGGTGCGCTGGTGTGTCGTGGTTATAAATGGAATTGCAAAAAGTACTTATCTGACCGCAGTTCACGTAGCTCTTACTAGGTATGCTTCCTACTGTTTCGAGGGGCCCAGACCTGATTGTAGCCGCCGTTTCCGGGAGATGTGTTCCCCGCCTGCCGTGGATGACTTGTAGTGGTCTCCTTGCCGCTGACGTGTGCTTCCAGTTTAAGACTAGGCCAACCTGCTATCCGCCACAGGCTGCCGTGCCGTCTTATCCCGCTGGACAACGCCGACTTTGCTGTCGCTAGGTTTCTGACTCACTGCATCCACTTGCGATAGGCATTCCTATGCCCGCCGTCGAGCACTGGTGGTTGGTGACACATTCGGTTCGCACCGTTGTGGCTAAGGCCTGGATTCGTGCCGCTCCGTGGTCGTAGTAAAAAAAATTGCACTCACAAGTAGATAACTGACGCTGAACTCGTTCCTCTCTCTACTTCTCACTGCCTTCTCTCATATCACTATTTTTTTATAACTATTGCACTGCCCTCTGGGGGTGTCACTGTTTTTCCTGGCCAATCATGTGTTCAAATCTCCCGCTCCCCTTCTTATCAGTGATGACTGACCCCTCCCCCCTTTTATTTCTCGGAACGGATTACCTTACGGAATTTCTGGAAAAGGAATTTTTTTTTCCTTTTTTTTTGAAATAATTAACGGAATTCCCACGTGTTCACAAATAGGGTTAAATACAATACACTTAAGCAATTAATGACTCTATGTAATAAAATACAAATTTCAAATTGCAGAACACCCAATTTTCATAATATCCTATCCTGCCTGTCGTATACCATCCCTTATTCCTAATATACTGCGTTTCTCCCCCCTTCCCCATTTCTTTCTTGCTTAAAACGGAATCTTAGAGATTTCTCACGTAACAAATTTGCATGTCACAATAGAAACAAAGTTAGTAGTGCTGAGCATTTTTTAACAGACCATGACGACATTGAAAAAATTGCCTGTTTTTTTCAAGAGACCATGTCTAATTCTTCTCCTATTGAACAGAGCATCTCTTCTGCATCTTTCCTGGAAGAAAGAGCTCGAGTGATTCCTGGGAAATTGCACTTACCCTCCTTTACTCACTCAGAAATATTATCTGTTGCTTACTCTACTAAATGCCATCGTGGACTGGAGATTTCTGGCATACCTGGCTTTGTATATAAGGGATGCTTTGTTATCCTCTTAAATCCGATCACTCATATTTTTAACTTAATTTTAAAGACCGGTTTGTATCCGGAGTCATGGAAGAAAGTATACTGCGTCCCTATTCCTAAATGCGCTCGCCCTAAGGAAACCTCAGACTTCAGACCTATCTCTTTAATTTGTTTCCTAGCGAAAGTTTTTGAGTCGTTAATCGCCAAACATATATATTCTTATCTCTCACCGGTTCTTCCTGGCTGGCAGTTTGGATTCATTAAGCGTAAATCCACAATTTTAAACGTGGGCATTACTGTATCTACGATTGCCGAAACTTTGGATAATAAACAGCAAATGGATCTAGTTTTCTTTGATTTTAGTAAGGCCTTTGACAGTGTTTCGCATAACCATCTACTATAGAAATTGCCTTATTTAGGTTTCGCTGTTCCACTGTTAAATGTAATTCGCAGTATGCTTGATAGTAGGTCAATTAGGATAAAATATAAGAATAAATCTTCCTCGGAAAAAAAAATCACCAGTGGTATTCCTCAAGGTTCCCCGCTGGGCCCTTTATTTTTTATTAATTATCTTATTGATCTGAATTATTACTTGAACTTAGAGAATGTTACCTTACTAGCCTATGCTGATGATATTAAAATATCCCGCCGTATTAATGATTTCACTGATTGTAGGATCCTTCAGAAAGAAATCGATAAGATGTCGACATGGTCTGCCCATAATGGTATGAAGTTAAACGCAGCGAAAACACTTGTACTCTCCTGTTATAGATCGAGTTCTCCGTTTTTATATAATTATAAAATCAATTCCACAGATATTATCAGAGTGCAGGAAGTGACTGACCTTGGTATCTCATATTCTTTTAAGTGCTCTTTTAAAAAACATATACGCACTCTCACCCATTGGATCTCACGCATGCGGGGTATTGTTAGAAGATTGAGCAAAATTTTACCTTCGTTTACTTTTTTTAACACTGTCTTTAACTCAATTATCTTAAGTAAATTGACATACGGTCTGGAGATTTGGTTCACTGATATGGATCATCTCTCGTTAAGACTCGAACATAAAATTTTATCCATAATTAATATTATTAATTCATTATCGCGTTCTTCATCATCTAATAATTTGATTCATTTCTCTTTAAGACTTAAAGCTGAATTTGCTACTCAGCGTTTTTTAATTAATATTCTTAGTGGTAATTTTGAGGCTCCATTTTTCTTGGAGAGCATTGGCTTATCTACCGCTAGTATTACTAACCGTTCTGGTTTAACATTATCAAATAGATTTTACAGAACAAATTTGAAATTTTGTGACTTAAGAGCCAAAATGGCTTCAAGTTTTAATAGTAATAATAAGTATGTAAATTTTTTTTTTTAGTCGATTTAGTTTGTCCTCTTTCCTTTTTCATTCTCATATGTTCTCTTTCTCTTTTTTCTCCTCATTAACCCCGTTTTTGGGCAATTTTTTGCCTGTGGGGGTCAACCTCTGGTGCGGTACCATTGTCTGTAATAGCCATGGTTCTTCTACCGGGTTGATACATAATAATTAAAACAAAATGATTTAATAAATTATTTAATAAAGAAATAATCTCATTTATTTGTAAGCTAATAAACAATAAATAAAAAATTCCCGCATATAAAGTGCTTCAACCTAAAATGAATGAAGCAAATTGATTTATTTTATTTTATTTTTTTTTTAATTTATTTTATTTATTTATTTTTTTTACTGTCAGATATCATCGTATTAATGAGAAAATTGACCATTAAGTCTACTTCATGTTAATATCCATGGTCTATGATATCATCATTCAGTATAAAAAGATTAGTAACTATAACAAAAGAGGGGGAGAAGGGGGCCAAAAAGGAAAAAATGTTCCCGTCAGGTCGGCCCCATCTCGAAACCTCAAAAATAAAAACGAGAGCGGAAGAAAAATAAAACCAAAGACTAAAAATAACATTAGAATTAATTAATAAAAAAAACTATTTATTTGGCCAGGGGACAGTCCTAATATCCAGCCTTTGAGTCTAAGTCGAAATTGTGAAATAGAAGTTGATGAAGCAATTGTTGAGGGAAGAGCTCTCCATAAGCGTGAGCCTGTATAGTCAGGTAATTTCCTACAGTATTCTTTTGTTACCAGGGGTATTCTATTTAAATGTTTATATCTTGTTTCATAGTGGAATATTGGGTAATTAATTGAACGATGGTAAATCAAAGATTTAGTGAGTGAGTTTTTAGATTTGTATAGATAAATCAATAATTGATTTATATATAATTCAGGAATTGATAAAATATTATGTTTTTTCATTTCAATTAAAAGAAGTTTAGTTGAAGAAACATGAAAAATCATTTTCAGTACTCTAAACTGTAGTCTTTGAATTGACATTATGTCCATAACATTTCCACGTCCCCAGAAAATTATTCCATAACATAACAGAGAATGCAGAAGCGAAAAGTATAGTTGAATAAGAATTTTCCTAGGAAAGAAGGGGACCGTATAAATATAATAAGAAGTTTTAGAAAAATTTTTTTTTAAAACTGTAAGATGAGGTTCCCAAGATAAGTTACTAGAAATAGTAATTCCCAGATATTTGAAGGTTGAAACTCTTTGAATTTTGTCACCCTTGTATGTAAAAGTATATGAATCTAGATTTGAAATTTTATTTTTTTGTTGGAAAGGTTGCCAGACGGTTTTAGTTATGTTAATACTGAGTCTGTTTAAATCAGTCCAACTTTCTATAATGCGAAGATAGGAGTCAAGTAACGATTTAACAGTAGATGTCGACGAATGAGAAGTTAAGGCCAATATGTTGTGACAGAATGTCAGTTTGCTTTGGAAACGATTTCCTCATCTTGAAAGAATGTGACAAAATCAATAAGAAAGGAACAATACCTGTAGTGTTTCATGAACAAATTAGTGAAAAAGAAAAAAAAACTTTATTCACTTGATAAACTTTCTGTGTAAAGTTATCAGCAGCAGTGTTTCTTTCCTTCTATGGAGCGATCATCATTAGGCCTCTCAACTGCACATCGACTTCTTCAAATGAAACGTTTTTAAATTTTCCGCCAGAGGGCCTGATGAAGAGCGGACCGCATAGAGATCGCTATCTATCATCCAATCTTGTATTGCACAAGAATCAGTCTCTGAATCCTACCGGCATGCTTTTCGACCAGTGAAAAAACATATAAATTATGACAATCAACAATTTGCATCATTCTGGCCTTGGTGATTGACAACAGAGCATGAATCACTGCTCCACTGACTTCATGATTCGATAGCATGACCGACTTGGGATATTATCAGAAGAACTTGTAAGTTGATTAGTGTTAAGACTCCTAAATCAAAATATGTATTTGACACTGGAATAACTCAATTTGAAACTCTGAAATTAACTTATGGGAACTTAGATAAAAACTTAGATTTTTTTTGAACTGTCCTTCGAAGACTTAGGGTTAAAGTGTTCCTCCCTTCAAAAGGAACACATGACACTTTCTGCGTCTTGGAACTAATTTGTACAAAGTTAGAACTCGTTCATTATAATCCATTTTAATAAACTGTAAATAACTCAATGAGTGTTATTTCTTTATGTTTAAAATAAAAAGAATTCTATGTATCTCTTTTACCTGATAAAAGATCGATGTTATTTTTCCACTTTATGCAATGTTTTCTACCTCTGAATAAAATACTATATTTTCTTTACTTTTTGAACCTTATTTTCACATCCACTATTTACCAATCATACCACAATGTCATCGGCGTACATACAAATTAAATGATTAGGAGAGATAGGAAAATCATTAATAAAAATGTTAAAGAGAACCGGACTCAATGAAGAACCTTGAGGGACCCCCATTGAGTGTGAAATTGTCGCAGAATAAGAAGGGAGTTTAAGAGTGTAAAAACGATCTGATAGAAAAGAGGAAATCCAGTCAAGAGGAGTCCCCCGAATTCCAAACTGATAAGATAGCTTTTGCAATAGAATGGATGGTAAAACTGTATCAAAAGCTTTGGAGAAGTCAATAAATAATGCTATTGAGTAATTATTTTGGGCTTGCGCTTTAGCTAAATGACTAAGAAATGTTTCGATTGCCAGAGTTGTATTACGTTTCGGACGAAAGCCATATTGTGAATCAGTCAACAAATGTTTTTTTTCAAGATAATCACTAAGTCTAATGGATACCAATTTATCCATAATTTTTGTAAAAAAGGAACTGATTGCGATAGGGCGATAATTAGCAGAGGAGGATTTATCTCCCTTCTTTTTGTAGATTGGGAGAATTTTAGAATATTTCAAATGTAAGGGATAATGTCCATTACCAAAGGATAAATTAACTAAAGTTATCATTGGGTTAATAATAGTATTGAAACAAAATTTCCAAATACATGGAGGACAGCCTAATGCATCAGGGAAAGTGGAGGAAGAAAAAAAATTTTTTGCAATCATGAATAGTTCGGTCTGATGGGTAGGCGTTAGAAAAAAAGATGAGCTGTTATGATGATTGGGATTGTGGTTAATGATAGGGTGTGAAAAATGAGGAGACGTGTTTGGAAACAATCCTGTAAGGAACAGTAATGTATCTGTGTTTGAATGAATGAATAATTCTAAATTTCTAGTAGGGTCCTCAAAAGAGTTTCTGGATGTTAAATTGTTAATAATTTTCCAAGTCTCTTTGGAATTATTTTTTAATTGAAAAAATAAATTATAATAATATGATTTTTTTT
>JAHWFO010037608.1:0-21990 GCA_023313115.1 Rhysida immarginata
CTGTGTCGACTGTAAATTTTGGGCGGCGGGCTTCTCCGCTTTACTTTTCTGCTTGGCGAGCGGCGCTCTTCTCCTTCCTTACCTCTTTGCCCAAGTCGATTCGCCCCGATGCCTCTCTTCTTCCTTTCTCCCGTCAGCGGCTCTGACACTTAACACATTTACTTGTGTGGCACTACAAACATAATACATTTACTGGTGTGGCACGACATAATTAACCATATTAACCTCTTTTAGGGAGGGGGTGACGAATTGTAGAGTGTGCTATCCATGTAGCGTGATATCTCCACCATGACCTACCTAAAACCTTCCCAGGTTCCATCGGATTTACCATGAAAAGTTTCATCAAGATTGGTCTAGCCATTTTGAGATGCATAGCGAACAGATAGGTCCATTTGTCTTTCTTTCTTATATAAATCTATTGTTTAATTCCAATTTTGATGAAATTTGCAAATTTGATCTTCAAAGCAAGAAGAAGGTCACTGTCTACATGAGATTTCGAAAAAATAATATTTATCAATAATAATTCATGGATTTAAATTCAAATTATGGGCCAAAAATATATATCTCCTGACAAACAATGCAAGGTAAAGTTTGTGCAACAATAGACTGCTCTGTTTGTTTCAACAGTAGTGATAGCAACACAGAATTCTAAAAATGATATGGCATTAAATACAAAAATTGGAGAAAATATACCAGATTCAGTCAATCAAATAGTTATGTATGTAAGACATGTTCATTAAGACACGTAAATGAATCTCAAGACTGACCATTTTGTAAATTTCATTAACAAAAATATTTTGAGGACACACGACTTACATGCATAAATCGAGAACCACCCTCTTATAAAATATAATATTCTTCGAGCGTTCTAATTTCCTGACCATAATTTAAAATTTTGCGTAATGGTCGTCAGCATACAGCTGGAAGGGTCTTCCTCCTCTGAGAATCAGTGAGAAGGCATCGGAAATTTTAACAATACATATAATTCCTTTCCTTTGTGCTTTTCTTAGAATTGATAGTTATTAGAATTTAACGTTTTCTTGAAAAACTTTAAAAATGAACAGTAAATGGAAATAATGGAGAGTTAGCAGACTATTGAGAAACAGTGGAAAGGTGGCAGAGAAAGCAGCCCCTTCACTCAGTGCTGTATCGGTTTTTCTAGCACACTGCTTCAACTAAACAAGTGTTGAGTCACCCTGTGGCCATCGATGCAAATGTGTCAACAGAAGAAACTGCGACTGCCAGATCATACCAAGTGATGAATGCACCAGTTTTGCTTCAAGACCTCGAGAGCAGAGTGTCAATTGCAAAAGTTTACCAATTAGAAAAATTGATGGAAAAATTTCGCGACCTGGATTCGAACCAGGAACCCCGACTGTCATGGTCGACGCCTCTATCAATTGGGCTATCACAGACACTTGAACAGCCATGTTGTCATTAAGTGTCTTAAAGACAACCAAGTTGTCAAGAAGGAAAGCCCAATGGGAGGTGGGCACCCGGTTCACAGACCTTGTACCTATAGAAAACACCACGTTATCGTCGGTAGTGGGAACACAAAACGATTTGACGACCAGCTTCTTGACTGAAATGGAATCCAAGATGGCGTGAATAACGGAAAAATTCTCCGGATACCAACACCTTATTGATACGGGGAAAGAACAACCCGTGCGGATTCGACCATATTACTACTCACCAGTCAAACTCCAACAAATCCAGAAGATAGTATGGAAAATGGAACGCCAGGGAGTGGTGCAACGATGCGAGTCACCATGGTCCCTTTCGTATTTCTTGGTACACAAGGATAAAACAAAAGAACCTCGCTTCGTGCTAGATGCTAGGAAATTAATCCAGCTCACAAAACCTATGACCTATTTCCCTTGCCCACCAATATCATCCTACAGAAATTAAGCAAGGCGAGGATTTTCTCCACCTTAGACATATGCTGCTCATATTGGCAAGTGGAACTAACTCCTGATTCTCGCGAAAAGACGGCATTCATGGTACCCGGGATGGGTACCTTTTGCTATCAGGTAATGCCATTCGGCATAAAGAATGCCGCACAAGCATTCCAGTTCTTAATGGATCAAGTACTTGATCCCTCCGTAGAACCCGAAACTTTTCATTACGTAGACGATATTATTGTGGCCAGCCCCAATTGGGACACGCAGTATGAAATGCTCCGTCGTGTGTTCCTTCACCTGATTAAGTTGAATTTGAAGGTGAATTTTAAGAAGTCGACTTTATTCCGCCACTGTGTTGAGTTTCTGGGATACCAAGTCGACAAAGAGGGTTTACGACCCAGTACGAAAAACCCCATATTAGTATATCCAAGGCCATCGAATGCCAAAGAGGTCTGCCGTTACATCGGTATGATCCAACATTACCGCTCCTTTATACCATTATTAAGCGACATCAACTGGCCTCTAAGACGCCTCACCCATAAGGGGATCACCTGGGAATGGACCGAGGATTATGAACGAGCTTTTCTTGAAATCAAACGACTTTTGACCTCTCCACCTATTTTGTACAACCCGATTTCAACTTACCATTCGAACTCCACACCGATGCATCAAAGCGAGCCATTGACGCGATGCTTACCCAAGTCCATAAAGGTGTACGTCGGATCATCGCCTACACCAGTAGATCCCTTAGCGACACCGAGACCCGCTATAGCGCCATCAAATGGGAACGTTTAGCAGTTCTACACGCTGTTGAAACCTTCCGCCCCTATATTGATGGCGCAAGGTTCTACATCTATTGCAATGCACAGTCATTAAAGTGGATGCATAATTTCCGAGACCACCACGAGAGGATTGCCCGTTGGAACTTACGTCTCCAGGCCTTCGACTATGAGATCGTACATCAACAGGGAAAGCTCAATCATATCTCTGATGCGTTATCTCGTACGGTAGGTTTACTCTTGGAAGATCCACCAGAACCCTGGAAAAACAACCAAAAACGAGATGTGTGGTGTCATAGTAAAATTCATGAATTAAGTAAGAAGACATCAAAGGTATGGATAGTCGATGAAGGTATCCTGAAACGACGAGGAAGTGAAACGAATCGCATAGCCGTCCCACGAAGTGATCGAGAACATCCGTTACGAAGGTGGCACGACAGGAGCAAATTGATACATCCGGGAGCGAAGGCACTACACATCCTCATGAGTAAACAGTATTATTGGCCTAAAATGAAGAACAGCATATACGCCTACGTGAAAGCTTGTCCGATCTGTCAACAGTGTAAACCAAACACGTACAGCGGGACCTACCCCGAGCACACCCGACAACATTCCAGGCCATTGGAGCTGTGAACCATCGACGTGCTAGGACCATTAATCCGTTCACACGACCACAATCGCTATATTACCATCATAGTAGACACCTTTAGCGGATGGGTAGTGGCCAAAGCATCACCAATTATTAACCAACGAGAAGTAGTTGATGCCTTGAGACAAACAATGACTGTTCTAGGGAAACTGATCGCAGTTCTTTCGGACCATGCGTCTTATTTTCAAGCGCTAAGTTTCCGGAGATTCCTTGACCGCAACAACACAAGGGAGTATCATTCGATCAGTTGCGATCAGTTAGTTCCCAGAACTAATCCCGCAGAACGATATGTACGAGCCGTATTGGAAAAGTTTCGACACAGATTAGTCGACTCCGATGTGAGACAATGGGACAGAGTGTTGAAGGAGTTTGTGGATGCGCTTCATCTCTTCCACAATTACGTATCACGAATATCTCCCTCGGAAATATGGGAAAGCAAAGAGGAACGAGGCATCAGAATTCCCAATATCCGCGCTGTACAGAAGATATACGATCGAAAATCAGAAAAGATTAAACACAAGATGACTCGACCGAATCCGAGAAATGAACAGTTTGAAGTGGGAAAATTTGTATGTTTACGGAGAAGAACGGTTCCTGGTAAACTACCATCTATAATTAAGTTAGAACCATTGTTTCAAGGCCCAACCAATATAAACAACGAAGGGATACAATCGTAGTGTCCTTCAAAGATATAAAATTGGTGCAACCTGGGATAGAGAAGAACAAAAAGAAATTTAGTGTTGATGGTTGAACCGACTTGTGTGTTTACCATAATTTAATTGCAGTTACCAGACCTTTTTTTTTCTCCTTTTCGAGGAGGGGGATGTAACGGGTCCCTTCGAGCTGTTATAATCGGTTTAATTTTAATTCATGTTGTTTCCTTTATTTGACTGAATTAAAGTGCAAGACGTTGTGATGACAAACAATTAAATTTTCCTGTTTACATCGCATGTTTCCCATTGTTAGCTTTTCCCCTGTTTCGATAATAATTCCTCGCCATGGGAGCTTTATTAAGAAATGATTAAAAACGTCAGAGAATTGTTGCGGATAAAAAATGATTTTTTAGAATGCTAAGTTGGAGATAGAAAAATTAAGACGGATGAGTCGTCGACCTCTTTGAGAAGAAAAAGACAAGTGGCGGACTTTTAATTTGCTCCTATGGGGTGAGATCATTTGATAGTTGGATCGACGGTAGCGTCGGATATTCGCCGCCCACCCCCGTCGCCCCTTTTGTGTGAAACTATGATGATCGGAATCGACAAGTCCGACCACAAAGAAACTTCGAACGGCAAGAACCTACTGTTCTTGAAACGGAACTAAAGTTAAGTAGACTTTCAGTGAATTTCTTGTTTACTTGAATATTTGAAATTAACGAACATTTACAAACGAAATGATTAATAAAAATGCTGATTCACAAAGCCAAACCCTTCGAGATTGGAAATAAAAAGTCGGACCCCTTAATTGGAACTCCAAGGACCGGTATGCTGACCTTCGAACGTAACAGGAGTTAAAGTAAGACGAACTTTTCTATTTCCTTTTGGGGGGCCTTTCAACGTGATCCTAACAGTCTCTAATAGAAAGAAAGTAAAAAAGGTTTAATTCATTGCGAAGACTTGCTTCTACTTCTACTGTTTTAATTCATGTCCTAAGCCTTGAAAAGAAACGTAAAAAAAAAAAGATATAAGAAAAATGAAACAAAGTAATCAAGCAATTGACAATGCTTACCTTACGCAAATAATAAAGAATAGTAAAAGAAAAATATGTCCAGGCCCGTATTGACAATGAAGGTATGAAGGTGATGGAATATCCCCTTGATCGTTATGTATTCCTTTTTATAGAAGATCTTTTACAGCTGATATTCAAGTGAAAATCTTAAACTCCGTAATTAACTGTTGTTTTTATTACCTTGATGACGATGTTTCTCGTTGACTGTGAATTTTATCATCCCGAGGGACCTGTTATTTTGTTAGCAATAGCAGCAGGTAGTGGGTGGGTCCCCTTTACTAACCAGTTCCGTCCTATCCCTGTTATGAATGCTATTGTCGACTGAGCCCCCTCCCCCCCAATCACAGTCACTCCTTGTTATTCGAGACTGTTGGTTTCTTCACCTACACCTCTCACCTCAGCTAGTCCCTCCTTGGGTTGAACTTCGGATTGTAATCATAAAATACAAAAGGAAAAATTAGATTTTCTATTACTCGAGGGATTATTCATTATTAATGCGATAAAGATGTGAAAGAACCTAAGACCCAGATAACTGAAAACGAGAGTAGAACAAGAACATTTCGCAAACTTAACTATATTTAGATGGCCATCGGATTTCGTCATATTCCAAACTCTTTTACCTTGAAGTTATTATTTGGAACTTTGTGTTGATGAGTATTAATTACAATGAACAATCCAGGAAACGTATTAGTGTGTTAATTATAACTCAGATTTTAATCCCAGACTAGAACTAACTTAACCTTACCAATGAACCGACCAGATTTCATAACTGAACTAGTGATTATTTAAACTACCATTTGACAATCCTCTATTTAACGTTCAACTTTTACTACTTTCTAAGTAACTGATTATTATTTATTACTACTTGTTATTATTCCTTTTTTCCCCTTTTAAATTGCCCTTAGAGTGGTGAGTGTATGGGTTAAAAGGCAACTCACTTCCGTCCGGAGACCTTTTGTTATTTTGACCAAATGAATAATCAATAAATCGTCCCTTTTCCTTTCCACCACTCCTGGGAGGGATCAACCAAAATAGTGTGATATGGTGTGTATTTTCCTAAAAAGCGAATTTCGATAATCATATATCCCTGGCTACAAAATAATTCGTCTCAGACAATTCAACTAGTAACCCGATTCATCTTAGTTTCCGATCGCCGTAACTATCAACGCCAAAACGCACCCCGTTACAATATATAGAAGATTCTTAAAAACGAACATTCAATCATCGCATTATCAGCATCTTAGTTTCCATAATATTCACATTCACACAGAATATAATAAAAATGTATTTTTATGAAATGTTTGGATCTGCTATGCTACCAAATAATCTAGGTGATAACCCTGGTTTGGCTCGGACTATTTTTGCTTTAATTAGGTTTTGCAATATCTTAAAAATAATTTCGCATGAAAACGCTTAGAATTAATACAGTAAAAATTCATAATGAAAATTAAAAAAATTTTTTTTTTAAAATGCTCGTAATTGACGGACCTCTCCATGTAAGCCACTGCTAGTCTAAATAATTTCTTAGTCACGTAATCTTACTTTAGATGTTCCCCTTGGTGTTGTTGCAATTCCCACTCTGCTCTCGATGTTTTGAAGCAAAACCTGGCCATTTAATACTTTGTGCAGTCTAGCGGTCGCCAATAATTCTATTGACATGCTTACCATTTGCTCAATGCAGCACGGAACTAAAGGACTCCTTCCTGTATAGTCTTTCCAGTCTTTCTCAGTAGTCTGCCAGCTCTCCATTATCTCTTGTTACTGATCATTTTTAAAGATTTTCAAGAAATTGTTAAGTACTAAGAACTCTCTGTTCTAAGAAAAGCCTGAATAAGAGGAATTCTATTGTCAAATCCCCGAAAAAAGAAAAATGATGGAAAGAATTTTTCATAAGATTTGACATGGAAAAAAGAAGAGCTTAAGAGAAGGAACACCCCCGACTGCAATAGACTTGGCCCCTGAAGAGTGAAAAAATCGGAGCCGCGGGATTGGAAGATGAAGTGCGCAAACTCTGCACAGAATTCTCCAAGACCAAAGAAAAGGCGACGACGAAGATCAGAAAGACAGAGAGTGAATGGCCATCGACCGTATCAGAACCTCTTCAACCTGACGCGACAAATTGGACATTATAATTCGCCAATGACCAAGCCTCGTGGAACCATGGAAGGAGGACTGCCCAGGGCAAGTAATAATTTGGCAATTAGTAATATAGTGTTTAAATCTTACGATTCCTGTAGACGCCCTCAGCATTGTGTTAGGCAATCCGACCAAAGAGAGATTCCATGACTAACGGCTTGCTGCACTTGACGGTGTGAAGTTCTGATAGGCGATAGAGAGACTCGTCGTCGATCCAGACAAGAAAGGATTCGGGCACGAAGGAATTGCCATACAGCCGAAGCCTACGGCTTCCATGGAACCCAACCAGGCTGGTCACGGACCACGCCACCAAACTTAGTTGACATAAATTTGTATGAGAAGAAGGTGCGCAAGAGGAATTTTTGATAATGTTATTGGACCAGTCCACGTAAGCGGAATCATATTGAATCGAAATTTGATAACGTTATTGGACTAGTTACAGACTTTAACACAGCCAGCCACAGTGGCCTTCATTGCTCAGAAGAAACGAGTGGTGAGAAGCGTTGGACCTAAAAACATCTGCCCCAGAGGGAGCCCAACGAAAGCCCTCGACTTCAATGGCTGAAGTCGGGACGACCCTCGATAATTCGAGTGCCCTAACAGAGCTCTACTCTAAATTTCCGCCACATTCAGAGGATTCTCCGATTCCGGATGCCAAGCCGATTAGGCTGCCCAGAGTAAGTCCGTCCAGAGTGTTTGTGAATTGCGTATTGATACCATTGTTGATATGCATTGTTGCACAAACTTTGCCTTCCATTGTTGGTCATGAGGTATTTCTCATTAATATGCCCTGCCATATCTATATCTATTTTTTATCGATAATTATATTTTGTCTGAAATCTGAGGTAGACAGTGACCTTCCTCATGCTTTGAAGGTCAAGTATGCAAAATTTCATCAAGACTGGAATAAAACTGTAGATTTGTATAAAAAACAAACCCACAAACAAACAAACCCACCCACAAACATCCTTCTTTTTATATATAGATAGAAGAAGACTAGCAGAGGTGCCCGGGATAATTACACTTGTAGGTAAACAGAACAATCACAAAAAATTAAATTATAACTCCAAATTGGTTAAATAATAACTCAATCAATACAACACGGAGCAAAGGAAAAATACGAAAAACAGGAAGTCTAGGTGATATACTGGGACTTTATCTAAACTTTTCTTCACTTACCTCACCACTGCAGAGCATCAACAGATACTTTAGACTCAAGTTTTTCTTGCCCTTGACCCTGTGCTCTGTTCGAAACTCCTGTTGTTCAGATGTTTCAAATGCCCGTGTAGCTTTTTCTATTTTAGTTGCAGAGTTTCTCTGACCAATACTCGTTCTTTCTGTTTCCTTTCCAGACACAAAATTTTTTGCCAGTCTTCTGGATGTTTGATAGGGAGCTCAAGAGAGACACGCGTGACTCCTTTGCCTCATCAATAGACGCTTCCTTATTAATGTTCTGCCACTGCATCATCACTTTATGCTCATTATCAATAATTCTTGGAAACGAACGTTCAGTCATCGCATTATCAACAACTCAGTTTCCAAAATATACACATTCCCACAGAATATACTCAAAATGTTTTTTATGAAATGTTTGTATCTGCTATGTTACCATATAAGCTAGGTGATAACCCTTGCGTGGCTCGGGCTTTTTCTTTTTTGGATTAAATTTTGAAATATTTTAATAATAAACACATGAAAACGCTTAGAATTAATACAGTAAAAATTTTAATGAAAATTCGAAAAAAATTTCTTTAAAAGCTCCCAATAGAGGGGCCTCTCCAAAGATGCCATTGATAGTCTAAATAATTACTTACTCACGTAATCTTACTTTAAATGTGCACATGATGTTGGTGCCGTTTCTTCTAATTACCATTTGCTCAATACAGCACGGAGCTAAAGGAGTGCTTCCTCTGTCGTCTTTCCACTCTTTCTCAATAGTCTGCTAACTCTTTATTATCTCCAGTTACTGATCATTTTGAAAGATTTTCAAGAAATTGTTAATTACCGGGTGGGCAAGAAATAACGTGAGGTGTTCAGAGCTCGCTAGTGGGAATTCTATTAGGCCAAATGCAGTACATTTTGGTGTATATACTTAGTGGAACATGCAGTTTCGAATTCTGCCAAAAAAAAAATTAATACCAAAAGTTGCCATAGGGGGCGCTTTTTTCAAGAAAACAATGAATACCTAATTGTCAAATGAACAAATACCGTACAAACCAAGTTTAGTAACAACAAAAAACAATGTTTTATTTTTAATTACAAATGTGTTTCAATATGATTACCAGTGTGCTATTCCACTAGCTGCATTAGGTACACGACATTTTCTACGGCAGCCCGCAGCATATCTGCATTAATTAGTCTGATATGTAACGTTATTTGATCCTTTAAGGTTGAGAGGTCAGGAACATGTGCTTGATTCAAATATCCCCATAACCAAAAATCACAAGGGTTGACATCAGGCGACCTGGTTGGCCATACCACGGGAAATGCACTACTAATTAAACTGTTGTCTGAAAAACGTTCTCGCAAGAACTGCTGCACCTGACATCCGATGTGCGGTGGCTCACCATCCTGCATAAAAATGGTAGAATCCAGACAACACTTTTCCTGCAATCGTGGTATCACAAAATTCTCAAGCATATCGGCATACCTGGCAGAATTGACGGAACAAGTCACCGGTCCACGGGGACGGATTTCTTCAAAAAAGTACTGGCCGACGATGAAAGAAGCAGTAAAACCGCACGAAACTGTTGGTTTCAGTGAATGCATAGGAGTTGGCAGACACACTTGTGGATTTGATGCAGCCCAAATACGGCAGTTGTGGGTATTGATATCACCATTCAAATAAAAATGTGCCTCATCACTCCATAAAATTTGCCATGGCCATGCATCATTCACTTCCATATGTGCTAAAAATCTCAAGGAAAGGTCAGTTCGGATACGTTCATCTCCAGGAAGAAATTGTTGAACAGGTGTGAGTTTATAGGGATAAAATGTCAATATCTTATGCAATATTCTCCTCACCGTCGAATATGGGATATCTGTTTGGCGTGCTATTGCGTGTGCACTCCTGGTACCCTGCACAGTAGTCATCTCCTGTTCCACAACAGCAGTTGCAACTTCTTTAACGTGTTGCTGCCTGATTCGTTTGCGTCCCTGGCCTGGTTGCACTCCTAGAGTTTCGGTAGATTCAAATCGTTCAATCATTTTCCGTAAGTTAGTTATGCTCATCGGTCCTCTTCGTAACGTTTTCAATCGCCAGAATTCACGAAGGGCAGCACTTGCATTGTCGCTCTTCTGATAAAACAACTTGACTAATAATGCCCGGTCAGGCAGAGTAAGCATCATCGTCAGCCCATTCGTTCGTGAATGATGGGAAATCCTCAGCCTTGCCTTTTGTTGTCATGATTGCTCAACACAGAACGCGCTTATGCAAATGTATTCATTGTTTTCTTGAAATAAGCGCCCCCTATGGCGACATTTGGTACTTTTTTTTGCAGAAATCGAAACTGCATGTTCCAATAAGTATATACACCATAATGTACTGCATTTAGCCTAATAGAATTCCCGCTAGCGAGCTCTGAACACCTCACGTTATTTCTTACCCACCCGGTACTAAGAGCTCTCTATTCTAAGAAAAGCCAGAATAACAGGAATTCTATGCATAGTTATAAATTAAAACTTATCTATATTGCACAAACTTTGCCTTGCATTGTTGGTCATGAGAAATTGATCCTTGCATAGCGTTGGTGCATTGCATGTTGACACCATTGTTGATACTTTTGTTTCACAAACGTTTCTTTCCATTGTTGGTCATGAGATATATATTGTTGGTCCGTGCAAAGTGTTTGTGAATTGCGTGTTGATACCATTATTGATAAGTATTGTTGCACAATCTTTGCCTTGCATTGTTGGTCATGAGATATTTCTCATTAATATGCCCTGCCATAACGATGAATATCGATTTTTTTATCCATAAATATTATTTGTTTGAAATCTGAGGTAGACAGTGACATTCCCCATGCTTTAAAGGTCAAGTGTGCTAAATTTCATTAGGATCGGAATAAAACTGTAGATTTGTATATGAAACAAACAAGCAAACAAAGAAACAAACAAACAAACATCCTTCAATGCATAGAATTCCTGTTATTCAGACTTTTCTTAGAAAAGAGAATTTTTAGTACTTAACAATTTCTTGAAAATCTTTAAAAGTGATCAGTAACTGGAGATAATGAGTTAGCAGACTATTGAGAAAGAGTGAAAGACTATAGAGGAAGCACTCCTTTAGCTCCGTGCTATATTGAGCAAATGGTATGCAAGTAAATAGAAGAATCGGCGACCGCTAGACCACACAAAGTGATGAATGGCCAATTTTTGCTTCAAGACATCGAAAGAAGAAAGGAAATTGCAACAACATCAAGTGTACTTCTAAAGTAAGATAACGTGAGTAAAAAATCATTTAGACTAGAAGGCATCTTTGGAGAGGTCCATCCATTGTGAGCGTTTAAAAATTTTTTTTTGGTAAATCAAGTCTCTGTATAATCACCTAAATGAATTTTTTCAGTGAAGAGGTAAATTCCTGTCTCTCGGATTTTTCTTAGAATGGATAGTCCCTTCGCTCTATATTGTCGTGATTGAAATATTATTTAACCAATTTGGAGGTTTAATTTAATTTTTTGTGATTGTTCTGTTTATCTACAAGCGTAATTATCCCGGGCAACACCGGGTCCTCTGCTAGTTATATATATAGATAGACTAGCAGAGGTACCTGCATTGCCCGTGTTAATTACACTTGTGGTTAAAGAGATAGAGCTCAAAAAATTAAATTATAACTCCCAATTGATTAAATAATAACTCAATCAATACAACACAGAGCAAAGGGACTATCCATTCTGCGAAAAATACGATAAACAGGAAAACCAGGTAATATACCGGAGCTCAAAGGCGACACACGTGACTCCTTTGCCTGATTAATAGACGCTGCCTTATTAATGTTTTGTCACTGCATCGTCATTTTATGCTCGTTACCAATAATTCTTGGAAACGAACGTTCAGTCATTGCATTATCACCATATCAGTTTCCAAAATTTACACTTTCTCACAGAATATAGTCAAAATATATTTTTACGAAATGTTTGGATCTCCTGCGCTATCTTATTTGTGCTATCTTATTTGCAAATAAAGCTTATTTGCTAGGTGACAACCCCTGTGTGGCTCGGACTTTTTTTTTTGAATAAATTTTCAAATATCTTAAAAATAAACACATGAAAACGCTTAAAATAATTAGAGTAAAAATTCTGAATACACATTTGAAAAATTTTTTTTAAAGGCTCACAATGGATGGACCTCTCGAAGGATGCCACTGCTAGTCTAAATAATTTCTTACTCATGTAATCTTACTTTAGATGTACACTTGATGTTTTTGCAATTCCCTTTCTTCTTTCGATGTCTTGAATCAAAACTTGGCCATTCATCTCTTTTTGTAGTCTAGCGATCACCGATTCTTATATTGACCTGCTTACCATTTGCTCAATAAAGCACGGAGCTAAAGGAGTGCTTCCTCTGTCGTCTTTGCACTCTTTCTCAATAGTCTGCTAACTTTCCATTATCTCCAGTTACTAATCATTTTTAAAAATTTTTAAGAAATTGTTAAGTACTAAGAACTCACTCTTCTAAGAAAAACCTGATCATTGCACAAACTTTGCCTTTCATTGTTGGTCATGAGATATATATTGTTGGTCCGTGTTGAGTGTTTGAGAATTGCGTGTTGATACCATTGTTGATATCTATTGTTGTACAAACTTTGCCTTGCATTGTTGGTCATGAGATATTTCTCATTAATATGTCTTGTCATAACCATGAATATCGATATTTTATCGATAATTATTATTTTTCTGAAATTTTATGCTTTATAGGTTAAGTATGACAAATTTCATCAAGATCGAAATAAAACTGTAAATTTGCATAAGAAACAAATCAACAAAAAAACAAACCCACAAAGAAACAAACCCACAAACAAACATCCTTCTTTATATATATAGAAGACTAGCAGAGGACCCGGCGTTGCCCGGGATAATTACTCTTGTAGTTAAATAGAACAACCTCAAAAAGCTAAATTAAACCTCCACATTGGATAAATAATAACTCAATCACTACAATATAGAGCGAAGGGACTATCCATTCTAAGAAAAATCCGAAAGACAGGAATTTATCTCTTCACTCAAAAAATTCATTCTAGGTGATATACTGGGACTTAATTTACCGAAAAAATTTTTTTTAACCCAGCGTCACTCGCGCGAGCGGTGTTTACACCGCACTTTTTGATTTTTTTGATATAGCTCATCATACAGAGGCGCTACCTTGTGATGACTTCCATGTATTTCAAGTACAACTTATTGGCAACAGATAGCGCTGGTGTTGGTCTCATTCATTTTACCGAAAGTGAAGATTAAAGCTATGTTTTCTACGCTTGGTCTCACTTTGCGGTGCAAACACCGCTGCGCGAGCAGTCATGTAAGTAAATCTTTGACATAAACATGATTTCTTAAAAATCACTTTAAAATCACTTATTTTCTTCTAATTTGTATATGTGGTCATAAATTGCACTATCTTGAGTTATCAAATAAAATTGCACTGAGTTCTTTTTTTATCAAATAAAATCACTTTTAAAATGTGCGGTGTAAACACCGCAGCGCGGGTTGTGCTGTTATAAAATTTAGCGCGAGTGACGCATTCTCCGTGATGATGAATTAGTAATGATTATTTATGATGATGAATGAAGAATTTTGGAATAAAGGAATTTATAAAATTATAATAAATAACATTTTATGTCATTTTATCTCACTAAGTTCTTTTTTTTATCAAATAAAATCACTTTTAAAAAGTGCAGTGTAAACACCGCAGCGCGGGTAGTGCTGTTATAAAATTTGGCGCGAGTGACGCCGGGTTAAAGGCACATAATGGATGGACCTCTCTAAGGATGCCTTCTAGTCTAAATACTTTCTTACTCATGTAATCTTACTTTAGATGTACACTTGGTGTTGTTGTAATTTCCTTTCATCTTTCAATGTCTTGAAGCAAAAATTGGCCATTCATCACTTTGTGTAGTCTAGCGGTCGCCGATTCTTCTATTTACTTGCTTACCATTTGCTCAATACAACACGGAGCTAAAGGATTGCTTCCTCTATCGTCTTTCACTCTTTCTCAAAAATCTGCTAACTCATTATCTCATTTTTAAAGATTTTCAAGAAATTGTTCTTAGAACTCTCTTTTCCATTGTTGATACCTATTGTTGCGCAAACTTTTACTTGCATTGTAGGCCATGGGATATATATATTGTTGGTCCGTACAAAGTTTTTGTGAATTGCGTGTTGACACCATTGTTGATATCTACTTTTGCAGAAACTTTTATTTGCATTGTTGATCATGAGATATATATTGTTGGTCCGTGCTGAGTGTTTGTAAATTGCGTTTTATATCATTGTTGTTACTTATTTTTGCAAAAACTTTGTCTTGCATTGTTGGTCATGAGATATTTCTCATTAATATGCCTTGCCATAGCCATGAATATCGATTTTTTATCGATAATTATTATTTTTTCGAAATCTGAGATAGACAGTAACCTTCCTCATGCTTTGAAGGTGATGTATGTGAAATTTTATCAAGATCGGAATAAAACTGTAGATTTGTATAAAAAACAAACACACAAACAAACAAACAACCAAACAAACCCACTAACAAACAAACATCCTTCTTTATATACAGGGTGGTCCATAAGTCTGTCCCCCCTTTTTATTTTTTGAACCGAAGCAGATATGTCAATTTTGATGAATCCAATGAATAGGAAGTTGTGGGTGGCCTATCCCATGGTGCACTTTTCATCATCCCAAATATGCAAATTAGGACACATTCAAAATTTATCTCAAAAACCGTAAGGGATAGAGAAGAAAACCCAATTGCAAACTTGTTCAGCATAAAAAAACAAACAAAACAAACAAAAATCATCCAAATCGGACCAACGGTTCCCAAAATGAGTTAAAAAAAGTAAATAACCATCACCATCTAAAAAAAGCCAACTGGGCCAAACAAAGCGAATCATGTTGGTAACACTCTAAAGGGTATGTTCCACATGATGCCCTTCAGCACCAATGCACAACTGAGCATGTAGTTTCAAAGATGCCATCACTCTTGTTACCATATCAGATATAATGGATTGGGAGGCAGTCTGAATTCTCTGTAGCAAATCCAGCATAGAAGTTGGCTGGGTGGCATAAACATTGTCCTTAAGGTAACTCCACAAAAAGAAGTCATTAGGGGAAAGATCTGGTGAGCGTGGAGACCAATGAATTGGGCCACCCCAGCCGATCCACTGACCTGGAAACATTGCATCGAGATGATCACAAGTAGCTGTCGCTGAATGGGCTTGAGCCCCATCATGTTGATACGATACCCTTCGAAGATATGCTAAAGGAAGCTCGTCTGCAAATTCTGCCACTACAACATTTATTATCATGTCTCTGTATCGTGCAGCTGTCAACGTCCCTTCGTAGAACAGTGGACCAACCAATCCACCATTGATGATTCCACACCAGACATTCACTCTCCAATTCACCTGGTGCACAGCTTCTCGTAACCATCTAGGGTTTTCTGTTGCCCAATAATGGAGACCAATGGTTTTCTGTTGCAAATGGTTTTCTGTTGTGTTTATTAACCAGACCATCTCGAGAGAAGCTGGCTTCGTCTGACCACAGGACCCAATTGAGAAAGCCTGGGTCATCGTTGATGCGATTTAGCAGCCAATTGCAGAACTCAAGACGAAAATCGTAGTCTGTTGGCTTCAATCCTTGGTGGCAGTGGACATGATGAGGGTGGAATCCATGCATATGAAGTAATCTTAATACTGATTGATGACTGCAGCCAGCTTCTGCAGCAACTGATCGAGTACTACAATGAACAACCTGGCGAATTGTCTTAGAAGTGGGAACTCTAGCACTGGGATATCTAACTTGGTATTCCCTGGCTGCACCTTTGTAATTATGTGCAAATCCAAAACATAAAACCATACCAACCATTTCTTCTCTACTGTATTCTGCCATTTTTCAGAGCTGATTGGCAGTTTTTTCCCCATTCATCAAAAAGCTTCAGCATTTAAAGGGCTAGTGGATAAAACCCAATGGGGGGGGGGTACAGGTTGATGCAAATGCAATGTGAGTGCCAATTAGCATTTGCAATTAACTTTTTTTGGGAACCGTTGGTCCGATTTGGATGATTTTTTTTGTTTTCTTTGTTTTTTTATGCTGAACAAGTTTGCAATAGGGTTTTTTTCTCTATCCCTTACGGTTTTTGAGATAAATTTTGAATGTGTCCTAATTTGCATATTTGGGTTGATGAAAAGTGCACCATGGGATAGGCCACCCACAACTTCCTATTCATTGGATTCATCAAAATTGACATATCAGCTTCGGTTCAAAAAATAAAAGGAGGGGACAGACTTATGGACCACCTTGTATATAGAAAGATAGACTAGAAGTGGTACTCGGCGTTGCTTGGGATAATTACACTTGTAGGTAAATAGAACAATCTCAAAATATTAAATTATAACTTCCAATTGGTTAAATAATAACTCAATCAATACAACACAGAGCAAAGGGACTATCCATTCTATGAAAAATACGAAAAACAGGAATTCTAGCTTATATATCGGGATTTTGTCAAAACTCTTCTTGAATTGCCTCACCATTGCGGAGCATCACCAGATACTTTAGGCTCAAGATTTTCTTGCCCTTGATGTAGAAGCTCTTATACTCTCTTGTTTTAAATGTCCGCATCATCAATAAAGGCTGCCTTATTAATGTCCTGTCACTGCATCATCATTCTATGCTCATTATTAATAATTCTTGGAAATATGACGTTCAATGATCGCATTATCAGCATCTCAGTTTCCAAAATATACACATTCCCACAGAATATTGTCAAAATGTATTTTTATGAAATGTTTGGATCTGATGTGCGACCAAATAAGCTAGGCAATAACCTCCTGTGTGTGTGGGACTTTTTTTTTTATTAAATTTTGTAATAGCGTAGCCCTTTCCCTATCTGAGTACACGACTGTGTACTCAAATTTCTGAGAGCTCTCTTTCTTAATCTATTATCTTAACAAAGCAAACATTGCAATCATGTTACTTATAAGACACCATATGTAACTCTAACTCATTGATGAATGGTATGATGCAGGAACGTCAAATATTCCGAGCAGCAGAGCACAGAAATGTCGTAAAGAAAATTGCAAAGGAAGATGAAGATGGAGACGTGAAAAATGTAAAATTATTTTGTGTTTAAATAAATAAAAACTGATTAATGTTTTTTATAATTGATTTGATTGTTCTAAACATTTTCATAAGAAAAAAACGTTGTAGTTGTATGTTATTTGTTGTAGTTGTTCTTTACACACACTGTTAAAGTACACTGGCATGGATCATCAAATATAATCCTTTTGGATGTAGCTATGATTTTAATTTTTTGTCCTTAAGCTATTTGAAACTAGTTTATACAGATCTGAGAATTTCAAAATTTTTACTTGATTAAAAATTAATTCGGTAGGGAAAGGGTTAAAAATAAACACATGAAAACACTTAGAATTAATACAGTAAAATTCTTAATGAAAATTTGAAAAAGAATTTTTTAAAGGCTCAGAATGGATGGACCTCTCCAAGGATGCCACTGCTAGTTTAAATAATTTCTTACTCTCGTAATCTTACTTTAGATGTACACTTAATGTTGTTGCAATTTCCACTCTTCTCTGGATGTCTTGAAGCAAAACGTGGCCATTTACCACTTTGTATAGTCTAGCAGTGGCCGATTCTTTTATTTACTTGGTTACTATTTGCTCAATAGAGCCCGGAGCTAAAGGATTGCTTCCTCTGTCGTCTTTCCACTCTTCCTCAATAGCCTGCTAGCTTTCCATTATCTCCAGTTACTGATCATTTTTAAAGATTTTCAAGATCAGTTACTAAGAACTCTCTTTTCTAAGAAAAACCTGAATAAGAGGAATTTTATGCATTGTAACAAATTGATACTTAACTATATTGTACAAACTTTTCCTTGCATTGTTGGTCATGAGATATATATTGTTGGTCCGTGCCGAGTGTTTGTGAATTGCGTGTTGATACCATTGTTGATAAGTATTGTTGCACAAACTTTGCCTTGCATTGTTGGTCATGAGATATTTCTCATTAATATGCCTTGCCATAACCATGAATATCGATTTTTTATCGATAATTATTTTTTCGTAATCTGAGGTAGACATTGACCTTCCTCATTCTTTGAAGGTCAAGTATTCAAAATTTCATCAAGATCGGAATAAAATTGTAGATTTGCATAAGAAACAAACAAACAAACAAACCCACAAACAAACAAACCCACAAACAAACATCCTTCTTTATATATATAGAAGGACTAGCAGAGGTACCCGGCATTGCCCGGGATAAATACACTTGTAGGTAAAGAGAACAATCTCAAAAAATTAAATTATAACTCTCAATTGGTTAAAAAAAACTCAATCTATACAACACAGAGCAAAGGGATTATCCATTCTACTAAAAATACCAGGAAGTCTAGATGATTTACCGGAAATTTATCGAAACTCTTTTTGACTTGCCTCACCACTGCGGAGCATCACCAGATACTTTAGACTCAAGTTTTTCTTGCCCTTGACGTAACCTTTTGCACTTTTCAAAACTCCCATTGTTCAGATGTTTCAAACGCCCGTAGAGCTTTTTCTGTTTTAGTTTGCTGAGTTTCTCCAACCAATACTCGTTCTTTCTCTTTCCTTTCCAGACACATTAATTTTTTGCCAATCGTCTGGACGTTTGATTGGGAGCTTAAGGGAGACGCGGCTGATTCCTATGCCTAATCAATAGACGCTGCCTTAAACAAACAAACCCACAAACAAACATCCTTCATTATATATATATATAGAAAGATTTATTATTAAAAAGAAATGAACACAGCGTGGTAAGACTCTGAAAAAAACCGACCTTTTAGATAGAGTGAAAGTGATAATAGGGGCTTAGAAAACGTCTTATACGCAGGACAATATATACAGGCTTATAGAAGGGGGAGGGAAGAAAAACCATAGTCTTCAAGATATCCCTAGCTTGTTCAATCCAGAGACAAATGAAAGAAAGAGACTGGCACTGACTTCCCCCCTAGCATAGCTTACAAATATAGTGCCTACAATGATAAGAGAGTAGGCTATGCCTCCAGAGGTGCCTTCGCACCGCTATATTGGGATTGGCAAGAAATGGCGCATCGCTGTTATATTGGTGAATCACAAACAATTATTTTTTCTAATATCTACCTAAGATATCTGGTTGAATTTATTATAGGACCACCAGAAAAACTCTCATAAAAACAAAAAAATAATCATTGATAAATCAGTCCATCTGATAAAAAGATATTTGGTCATAAATAAAGTTATTCTTAAACATTAATTTAAAAAAATAGCTTAAATGGAAAACGGGAAGAGATTATATTATACAATTAACTAGGAAAAAGCTCCTTTATAAATTATAATTTGAAAAGTAAATAAAATAAAACTTACAGTTCACTAATTATAATCCCAATTATTGTTGATTTGTACGAGATGTACTAATTATTATCTCCCCTTCTAATGTGTAACTGGACCACAATCTCATGCAAATTGGTCAAATCATTTTTTAAAAAGATCCAATACGTCAGTTAACAAGTAATTATAGAAGTTAGCTAATTGCTTGTATTATTAGTTAATTGCTTATTACAATATTTGGATTAATAACTTGATCATTTTATTGAACTGAGAATTATTTCTTCCGTTTCGTTTTTTGTTTAAAAAAAACAATTTAGGTACCTTTTTAGAAGTATTTTAGGTTACCATATTTTAAAATTAATTGCCTAATATTTGAAAAATTACGTTAGGTTTGTTTATCAATAGTAATTAAAATTTTAAATATATCCTTCCAGTTTAAATATCCTGCCTTTACAAACATTCCATTATTATCAAATTAACAAAATTAATAATTCCATTTTTTTATTTTCTCAAAACAATTTTGTGACAGAGCTTTTAAAATTTTTTATAGTATAAATATCTAACTGACATTTCAGTAAACATAGGTATAAACGTTTTTATTGTGATGAATACATTAAAAAAAATTGACGGAGGCTCTGGTGACTGCCAAATCTGCGGGTTTTAAGGCGTAGAACTACTACTGTATGTTATTATTAGCGAAAAAAAGAACAAAATTAAAAAAAAAGTTACTATATTCAATTACATTACAATTTTGTGAAGAATGGGTCTGTGATATGAAAAGTAACAAACAGATGACAAAAGTTTCGGAGTTATATTTCTAGTAAATGACAGATCAATGTACTTGGATAGTTAGTCGGGACTATGTCTAAATTGAAATGATGTTTCATAAATTCAAATGCTCCTTTGTTTCGTTTGGCATTCATATTAAAATCGCCCATCAATATCATAGGCATATCCGCATCCACCTCAAACTCTTCATCTATTTGCTTGCAGCTGTCGGTGTATTTCTTTAATTCAGAAAACAAAAACATTTTTGAACATGTTTGAAAACAAACAACTAAGACCAACATGTTTGAAAACATATATTATTTTAGTCAGATTTATTGTTTTGTTTTAAGAAATTAACAAAACTTCAAAGTCCATTTCTTAAAATAATTAATCTGCTTAAAATAATATATATTTTATTATTTTACAACATATTTTTAATAGAAAACTACAAGCGAACCCACCCGCTTGTATAATCGGGAAATAACCCATTGTTAGATTTTTTCATTGTTGTGACAATGTCCACCATCGTTGATTTTGCCGGCAGATGACAGGATTTCATGATATTATCTTAAAACGCTCGTGTTTCCATGTTTTTATACCTAATGCACAGGCCTTCTTTATATTAAATGCACAGGCTTTTTCTCGTAGGACCGTGGCCTTCGAGATATTAGGCCTCTGCATCGCCTCCCATTTCAATGCTTTCCTCTGTGCCAGCGGAAGTTCAACTTTTTAACGCTAGAGGGGGATCATCAGGGATAAACAAGGGTGGATTCAAGCACTTAATCTATGGAAGCTACAGACGTTGATAAAATTATTTCGTGAATTTAGAGGAAAAACAAACACTTCGAACGCAGTTTTTTTTTATTAATTCGTATTTTGCTTTTCATTGATTATATATATTTGTAATTTATATTTTTTGTATTCTCTCGTTGAGATATTTCGTTGTTTTTAAAGTGCTAATTCGTTGTGCCCGTGTACTGCACACCTTTGCGTTCATTAACTACGCCCCTGATTCAGTGTTATAGTGTAAACTTGCTTGTTTTCAGAGGCCATGTGTTATTAAATTAATCATTTAATAAAAGTACTTTATTTTGAAATTATTGAAATCCAATTTCGCTTTCTGCTGTCATCAGCCCGAAACCTACATTAAAGGGTATTTAGTTTGTGACGGAATCTTATACCTACGCGCTTATTATATATAGATAGACATATATTTAATATAAGCACCTCTACCTACCGTCTACTTAAACCCAACAACACTTACACCAGTGATTGTCTAAAGAGTATATCTTCTTCCCCCGTGATCGTATAGTGCGCTATTAACAATTATATCCTCTCTCTTTTCCTTCCTTTCCCGTGATCGAATAACAACCCCTTAGATTTTATCTACTCCCCTTTCAGGCTGAAAATTTGTTTGACGACAATGAGCGAAACTAAACATAAATTACGGGCATTAACTATTTATTA
>JAHWFO010037608.1:26990-84600 GCA_023313115.1 Rhysida immarginata
GCTCTTGTCTGGCTGATTACTACTGCATGTCATCTCCTTCTCTCCTTCCTTGTGGACTGCCTAACACACACTACTCCTACTCATTCTCCTTTCCTTCTGTTCTCTCTTTCTTTCTCTTTTTTCGAGAGGAACACAATAATCTTTCTTTTTCTTTCTCAGAATTTTTCTTTTCTCTATGCAAAGGAACTCTAACCTTGAACTTTTCGTTTCCCTGAATTTCTTCTACCCCTTTTGTTCTATTTTCCCTTCCCTTCCTATCGCGATTCTCTCCGCCCCCCCACCAAAAAAAAATTTCCTTCCCTTATTTCCTGATGGTTCCTAACCCCTTCCTTAAAGCTCCCAGCGATTTGGCAATATATAAAAATCTGAACACTTAATAATAAAAAAAAACGGAATAAATATTCTCAATCAATAAAAATAGCCATTTTACTCGTTTTATCTCTCTCACTACCTTCATTCCAATTCCCAGCCTGATTATTCAATAGCACCCCTTTATTTTTGGATTTCCTTCCATTTCTGCCCGTTTTCAATTTGACTAATTCAAATTTTGATTGTAACCATACGTCCACACGGATATAAATCAGTTTATATCCGTCGGGACATATTCATATGCCACAAGTTGTTTGTTTTTTTTGATGTACATTCAACACCCTGTTGTTGGATGTATCAATAAAATCGATAATAGTACAGACGATCTCGTACGATAAATCGTCTAGAGCATGATATCAAAAAACAGATATAGGTAGGTAATCAAATGATTACCCCTCCCTCTTCATCTGTTCTTGATGATATCTACTCGGTGTAATCGTTTTTTTCGAAATCGGTTACCCAACATCAGGAGACGTTTTTTGAGTCTGAACGCAATAGACCGTGGCCACCGAGAAGACTGAAATCGGCCCACGTATCAATGATTGTTTTATGCAGACCATTCCAGATGATGTGTGGTGAAAAGTAGTTTAGCATTGTGTATGTTATGTTAAATTGATTGATAAACCAAGAACAAATGAAGGTACGTGTGTGAATACCCCCCCTCCCGCCACCCTTCATCTGTTCTTGATAAAACATTTTATTTCAATATTTTGTGTGTGAATAATTTCCGATTTTAAACCGATTTTTCACTTACATCGAATATATTGCTCATTAGGATAAATGCAGATCGATTTGTATTAAAATTCGATTCAAAAGAAAAACCAACAACACAAAACAGTAATTCGTTTTCTTTAAAATGTGAGAGCGTGGCGTTTGAAAAATGTTAAAAATATGTTGGAATACTTTCGTTTCATTAATTTCATTCAGTGCAATGCAATTAAAACCGTCATTCGCGTCATTTGCTCTTGCTGAAAATTATACAATAAATCGGTGTAAAGACAAATTCATCCATATTACATAAATGTAAATGAATAAAAGAAATTCAGTTAAGTAATGATTTTTCTCTAAAGTTTTAAAGTGATAATGTTCTTTTATAACAAGGAGAACCACCCATAAGTACAGACAGGGATGGATGAGGGTAGGTTTTTTTTTTCTCATACTTATAGAATTTTTATTCCACTGTCAATTTGATCATATAATAAGAATTTCCGTATAAAATCATTTCCATGAAAGATAGTTTTCTTTATTAGATCTAATTTAGTCGTGAGAGCCAGAATTTTGCGAGATAAAGTCGGATAAATTAGCATAGCGATGAGGTAGAAAGTAGTTGTTTATCCCTGACGAGAGCCAGCTAGCAGTCAAAAATTGAAACTGCCTTGGCACGCTATTTCAAGCCCGATGCAGAAGCCTAATATCTCGAAGGCCACGGTAGGACATGGTTAGTTCCAATACACGCCGCACGCGTATATGCTGCAGAAGCGCCACTCCGTTAATATGATGGCGAGCATAAAATTCACTTAACATTAACTTGCTGTAACTTTTGACCCAGTGGCTCATTTGGTGAAATTTTTGCTTATTATTCAAGACTCAACCTTCCTCTTTCCAACGAGATAATGAACATAGTTGTAGGATATAGTGATAGAAAGATATAGACTGAGATATGTACATCACTTTTTGAACGAAAAATCGCGTCTGAATTTTTCCTCGGCTGCACCCCTGACAGACGTACTTCTACGTAAAAAAAAACTTGTGTGTTGCAGGACACCCGACCGAAGTGAAACTTCAAGTGCATGATAATTGTCTGCGAAAACAAGAACAGATGAAGGAACAGAAGTGCATGATTATACTCCCCCTTCATCTGTTCTTGGTGAAAAACACTGGATGATGTACTCAGTGAAAAGGTTTGGTTATTAATAACATAGTAGTAACACCTTCTAATACTATGCTAATAATGATTAAAAACATAATAATTTAAAACATGAAAAATTTATTTAAAAAATCAAAGTATTTTATTCAAATAAAAGTTTATGATCTGGTAACAGCACAATGTCTTATTTTAAATATTAAAATTGTTACAAGAGCTTTAGCGAAATATAAATAATGTTTTATAATGTACAGTTGCTATCATTAAAATTTGCACTTATCGCATCGTGATAAATGGAGCGTGTTTAATTTTCGCACCACCAGGTTGCTCCTGTGCGCAACATTTTGGATTTACCCACTTTCCATAAGTTCGGCTTTTAGTGAGAACTCGCCATTGAATTATGGGAATAAATTTATTTGAAATAATTCTTTGTTATGTTTCTATAATAACTATCCTTTTAAACCGAAATAAAGAAAATAAAAGTGAAGTATAAAAAAAATTTTTAAAAATCCAATAGTTTTTAGTTTTTCATTTGAATCTATTTATCTAAGATGTAATAAGCAGTAAATATGATAAGAGATGAAGTCATAAAAGTTCCAAAGCGATCCTCACCTGATGACATCTTAGATTTCATCTTAAAATGAAAAATTATTATATTTATTTTCATTTATTTTTTTATACTTCAGTTTTATTTTCTTTATTTCGGTTTAAAAAGATAATTATAGAAACATAACAAAGAATTATTTCAAATAAACTTATTCTCATAATTCAATGGCGAGTTGTCACTAAAAGCCGCAATTCTGCAGACTCTACCCTTGGACAGTAGGTAAATCCAAAATCTTGCACACCGGCGCAACCAGGCGGTGCAAAAATTAAACACGCTCCATTTGTCATGATGCGATAAGTGCAAATTTTAATGATAGCAACTGTACTTTATTATACAATTAATTGAAATGTGTACTTTTAATACTGAAACGAGGTCTCCAGCAATGCAATTAATCAAAACATTTTTAAGGGAGGGAGTTGAAAATGCGAGTTACTGCATTGCCAGAGAGATGTTAACAAAAAATGACATTATATTCGAGCATGCGGAATGACTTGATTAAATCAACAATCACTGAAGTTAGTTAATAACACAAATTGGTTTTCTGTAATTCTGCAATTTCCTGCTGTGGGCTAATGGCCAGATGTTTTCAACGCCCAGAGAACTTTTTGTCTTTTCTGATCAATACTCATTCATTTCAGTTATTCACTACTTGGTAAACTGTTGTTGCAATTGCACTCTGCTCTGAATGTTTTAAAACAAAACTTGACCATTCATCACTTTGTGTGGCCTAGCAGTCGCAGTTTATTCTCTTAACACGCTCACCATTTGCTCAGTTGCAGCAGTGTGCTGGCGAAACCAAAACAACACTGAGCGAAGGGACTGGTTCCTCTGTTGCCTTTCTAGCCTTCCTCAATTGTCTAATAACTGTCCATTATCTCCAATTAGTGCTTATTTTTAAACATTTTCAAGAAAATGTAAGTTATTTTAAGAATTCTAAGTTAGTTTAAAGAATTCTAAGAAAACCCCGAACAACAAGAATTCTATGCATTGTCACAAACTGAACCTTATTTTTAATGCAAAAACTCTGCCTTGCATTGTTGGTCATGAGATACCTCTTAGCAGTATGCCCTGCCATCATAAAGAGTATCAATAATTACTAATTTTTCGAAATCTGATGTGGACAATGACCTTCCTCTTGCTTTGAAGATCAAGTGTGCAAAATTTCTTCACAATCGGAATAAAACTGTAGATTGTAACAAATAGAAAAATAGCCGAAACTGTGGATACCTTAATAAATAAAGGAAAAAACAGAAAACACTACTCCACATAGAAAAATTTTTTTACTGACTCAGATGTACATTTCGGATTTCAAAAATCCATCATCAGTGAGTACATCATCCTTTATTTACTGTAGATTGTATTAGAATTACCACAAATTTTCGCAAATCCTCTTAACTGTTGAAGGAAGAGGGTATGTATATATTTGCCTCCTTGAAGGAGATTGCTCAAGGAGCCATCCACAAATTACGTCAATCTATTTCCAAATAATTTTATACACCCCTTCCCCCTGTGTCAGCACATGTCATATTTTTGTAAACCAACCCTCCCCCTTAGGAAATATGTCATCCTGACACTAAAAGTGACAATTAAACTCTATTAATAAGATATATTGAGGTAATAAATAAAAAACAATGCTACCATACAGGGAAAAAATATACCATTTAGTGAAACATTTATACATCTTTAATTCATGGTGAGGTAGTCCAAATCTTTAATTATTACAGAAAAATTTTATTGAGGTTGGTTCAGGAACAAACATATCAGAAATAAGAAATATCATCATCATCTTCATCTTCAATACCAGGTCTGTAAATATGAAACTGGAATTTGCCTATAACACTCACAGCAATTTCCAAATCGTTGGACTCATTTTATCAGATTATAGTTTTCTGACGCGATTAAAAGAATAGCCTACAGTACTTCGTAGATAAATTGTACGGCCGTCTTCAAATATTTAGGAACCCCCGACTTAGAGTGCCTTTATAACCAGAGTGTGGCCAACGCGGGACAGATTTCTATTGGTTGTTCATTGTCACGTGCTATTTTCCGCCATGTTGTGTTCACATTGCGAGTATTTAGCATACTGTTGTGTGGAGATAACATGTTTTTTTTTTTGTAATTTTAAAAGATTTTAAAAGAGTTTAGTGACCAAAAATGCCTGCCTGCGCTGCAGTAGGGTATTCTAATCGCTCTGTAGATGGTTTTATAATGAAACGTTTTTCTCGCGATCCAGAAAGATGAACGATTTGGGCCGCGAAGACGAAAAGAGTCAACTGGAAACCTTCGGACAACAGTTGCCTTTGTGAGGTTAGTAAAAATTAAATGTTTCGAAATATCGTATTTATTCTACGATAATAGCATAAAGCACCTAAATTTGTGGGATCATATTATACAAGAGGATAATATTAAACTTTTATCAAGCAATGCAGCAACGACCGGCGCTGCGGGGGTGGGGTGGGGGGCGTCAAATGAATTTCGGGCTAACTGAGTTCAAAGGAAATTAGCGTATAATATACATCACAGTACATTAATTATACAGTATATACAATGTTCAGTTCATTATACAGTATATTATTCACTTTTTGTTTGAATTTTAACGCTAAAACGAAAATAATTTCTCAAAAAGATGGCAACTTCAAAACTGCTTCGATCTGACAAAGTTGCATTTTGTCCTGTTGCTTCTCTTCCGATCAGAAGAAAGAAGTTAAGTATTGTTGCGAGAATGTATGACAAAGAAGTTAAGTATTGTTGTTTTTAAAGTAAGTTTTATTTCGATTTTTAAAAGAAAGATTTTGATGAAGATCAGTGGGAAAAAGATAGAGTCGACGGAAAAATTTTTGGTGTTAAATAATAGAAAAAATATAGAGGAAATTAAATTGTATTGTTAAAGAACAGAAAAAATATAGAGGAAATTATGATAGCAAAAGTATGGCAATGCATACAAAATTGTCATGACATTAACTTTTCAGTTTTACATATTTAAAATTCCATTTGTATTTTGTTGTTGTTGTTAAATTTATTGTAAAATTCAGTCAAGAAATTAGCCTCTTTTTTTTTCATACAAGCTTATCTCTTTTATTTCGTTTTTTTCAGTAACGCAAAATTATCATTTTTTAAATAATTAAATTATTTTTTTAAATATGTAATGTTTATTAAAATTTCTGACAAGGTGGATATTCATTTTATTAAAAAAATTTTTGACATGATTATTTTTTTTTTTTTATTTATTTATTTATTTATTTATTTATTTATTTATTAATAATGAAATAATAAATTGGAGGAAACGAAAAAATGGAAAGGAACATAAATGGGAAAAATCAAAAAGTAAATTTTAATTTACATTTTTTCAGTTTTTTTTCCTGATGATTAAAAGTGGGCTTTTCGATTTATTGATTCACTCCATTCAGTCGAGGTTTTTTTATATGTCAAAAGTGCAAAATTTCTCTTTTCTGCTGCACTAATCTATAGACAGATTGGACATAACATGCCTGCCTGGCCTCTCATGGCCATACTCTGGTTAATAAAGGCACTCTATCCCGACTCATCTAACAGCGCCAAACACAGCTTAAAGAGCCAAGTCATAGGAAATGAGAATCATTTCCGGCAGACTTACGAATTCAAGTTACAAAAACATTGCGGATAGTGATACTGGACGATTTCACTGTTCGTATTAGTAAGAAGATTAATACAGAATTATTAGAACTAATACTACTTCAGAGGAGAAAGCAAACACCTTATTTTCTGTGGATAATTACTTAAGGTACTTACGAGAGTGAGAGAGACACAAACACTTTCCACATTTGATCAATAAAAAGATCAAATGTGGAAAGTGTTTGTGACTCTCTCACTCTCGTAAGTACCTAATACTACTCTTTAATATGACTATGGATGTGACAAGTTATCTAAAGACTAACTATCGCTTGCGATAGTCTCTTCAACTCTGACTGCGAGAACAGACTCCCTCAAAAACCCAACGATGAATAAGCATTCTCCAACGTTGTTTGTCTTGCTTCTGCAAATTTTACCAGTTCAAGAAAAATTGAATGAAAACAGGAATCTAAGTAAGTTACACTTTTCTGACAGTCTTCTAACATAAATTATACTTATTTAATAGTTTCAAATTTATTTGCGGATACGTTTTCTTATTCATTATTGTTAAGATTATTTTTTATTTACTCGTTTTAATCTGAAATGCATTTCCAGTGAACAGCAGTCTTTATTAGTGACAGCAAGTTTCTCGCAGCAAGATGATATCTAAACACTAGGAGCTGTGAACCTTATAGAAAGTAAGAAAGGTGGCTGACTTTATTTCACCACAGAGGTCGAATAAGATATTAACTAAAATAAAATGTAACTATTTCCCTTTCCATTATTGTAGGGAGTGTGTAACGTATCGTGTTGCCACCAGACAGTGCACCTAATCTTTTACCTTGTTGCCATGCGGCCATCACTCTCTCACAGGCTCTCGATATCATCTTTCATGTAACAAACACGTTATGTTTTTCTCTCCCTCTTATGTATTCTAATATTTACCATGATAATTAAACCTTCATATTATCTACCTCACTTTGTTCGTTGATTCATCTCATTACACAACAATTGGGGACGAGGATGGGATATAAATCAATGAAATGTTCAACGTAACCACGTCGATGAAACTGGATTGATAAACTCCGCAAACAAAGACGAGATGCCATTTCGCCCGCTCAATTACGACTCCAAGCCATCTGCTCATCTCCAAAAGGCAAGTTTCTTCTCTGCTAAACAATCATGTCTATCATTGGCACTCTCCAACCCTTCGATGTCGATAATCCAAAATTATGGGACATTTATGCTGAGCAAGTTAAATACTTCTGCACTGCAAATAATGTCGTGGAACCAGAATGTAAGCGAGCAACTCTGTTAGCTGTCATAGGCCTAAAAGCTCTCGCCTTTGTTCGATCACTTGTTGTGCTGACATTGCCTGAAACAAAAACTTCTGACGAACTCTTATTTCCACTAAAAAATCATTATGCCCCAGCGTCATCAACAATATTTCAACGTTTTCAATTTCACAAACGAACTCAAAGAGAAGGTGAATCAGCCAATTCATTTGTCACTGATCTTCGTCAACTGGCATATCTATGTAAATTTGGCGCTACTCTCGACGAGCATCTATGAGATCAATTCGTCTCTGAAATGAAGGATGAATCAATGCAACAACGACTACTTTCTGAATCAGTACTGACTTTCACACAAGCTACACAGCAAGCATTATCTGCTGAAACTGCAGCTGTCCAAGTGAGTGAAATCCGTGCAAACGAACAATTCTCTACCTCGCCGTGCGAGGTCATCAGCAACATACAATGTAAGAATATAAACTCTAAGTTCAAATCAAAGAAGAAACGTCTACTAAAGAGACAAAGTTTCTACCGACATCAAATATTCCTACTCCCACTCAACATATTCAAAAAGAATGCTAAGGATGCGGAGGCTGACATTCCCACTCATACTGTCCTCACAGAAACGCTGTATGTCGTCATTGCTCAAAACTAGGGCACATATTCCTTGTATGTTGTGCTCATAAGTAAACAAAAAACCAAAAGCAGTATAATACGACAAATGCAACAGAAGTTAACACAGCCACTCCTGAATATGTTATTAATCAATTGTCTCAAGAATCACCCCCACATAAATGCTCCGTGACATTACAGATAAATGGACTCAAATGCAAAATGGAAGTCAATTCCAGATCAGAATATTCCATCATCTCTGAAAAGACTTTCCGAGACCTAAATAAGGATGAAAATCTTAAATTCACTAAGGTATAATTTGTGACTACCAACATCAACACATTGAATTCATAGGTCAGTGTTGGCCTACAGTTGAGCATAATGGATTTAAGCAAAATCTACGACTTCTAGTCACGTACAGAGACAAATCAAACCTTCTTGATTACGAGTGGTTCGCACCTTTAGGAATTACCTTATCCGGTGTTAACGAAACAAATCATGATTCAGTTCAACAAGTACTGATTAATTATGCTAATATATTCACTCCCGAATTTGGTTCATATCAAGGACAACCCATCTCTTTGCCTATCGATCTGAAATATCCACCTATTCGTCTTAAAGCAAGACCTGTTCCACTGGCATTACGACCAAGAACTGATAAAGCACTCGATACTCTCCTAGAACAAGGAGTCATAGAACCAATCGACAACCGCAGATGGACAACGCCTGTACTTCCAATCATCAAGCCATCAGGTGAGATTCGCTTATGTGGTGACTATAAAATAACTATTAATAAAGCAATGCAGGATCACCCTTATCCAATCCCTGATGTTCATCACTTGCTGACATCTATACCATGTAGTTCTGTTTTTGCTAAAATAGATCTAACTCAACTATCTTCAACTATCTGTCGATGAAGATTCATCAGAGGCCCAAACCATTATTACTCATCGAGGAGTTTTCAAAATCAAACGTTTACAATTTGGTGTTTGTGTCGCCCCAGGTATTTTTCAAAGTGTTATGGATAATCTTCTGTCAAATCTTCCAGGTGTCATACCATACTTCTATGACATGCTTGTCTGTGCTTCAACACAAAGCGAGTTAGCAGAGCATCTACGCCAAGTTCTGTCACGCCTATCAAATGTAGGTCTACATCTTAACAAGGACAAAAGCATATTTAACGTCCATGAAGTGGAATTCCTAGGACATACAATTGACAAAAATGGACTCCACCCTTCTCAAAATAAAATCAAAGCAATTAAAAGTGCTCCGAATCCAAAGAACAAGAAAGAACTGCAAGCTTTCCTTGGACTTCTTAATTTTTACGATAGTTTTATCCCAAATCGAGTAACTATTGCAGAACCTTTATACCGTCTGTTAGACAACGAAAAACAATGGAAGTGGACTAATACCCATGAGAATGCTTCTTCAAAACTCAAAGTGATATTGACATCAGAAAAAGGTACTTATTCCTTTCAACACATCAAAACCTATTATATTGACATGTGATACATCGCCACATGGAATTGGTGCAGTACTCTCTCAAATTGATTCTTCTGGAATAGAAAAAGCAGCTGCTTACTCATCTCGTATTCTAATAAAAGCAAAGCATAATTATTCGCAACTTGATCATGAAGCATTAGCTATTATTCATCATTATGGTGTTAAACATTTTCATGGAACAAAATTTATTATACTTTCAGATTTTAAACCGTTGTTTGGATTATTTACAACAAATATACCTACTCCCACTATGATGTCCCCTTGTATGCTGAGATGGTCTGTTATTTTAGCCACATATGATTTCAAGCTTAAATAGTGTCCTGCAGAAAAAATTTCTCTTGCTGACGCCCTTAGTCGCCTCCCAGTTCCAACTAAAGACTTCGATCCTCCATCTGTAAAAGAAATGTTATTTATTGAAGAATTCGAGGAATCTCCAATCACTGCTACAGATATAGCAAAACACACAGCAAATGACCCTATACTAAATCAAGTTAAACATCATGTTTTAACGGTTTTGCCTATACCAAGTGATTCTAATGAACTAAAACCCTATGCTATTCGTTTTACTGAACTCTCAGTCCATAAAAATTGCCTATCATGACATAGAAACAATTGTCAACAATTGCTCCATCTGTCAGCTTACCCAACATAGCTCTCCTCAAGCTCCAGTTCACCCATGGAAACATACAACAATTCCTTGGAGTAGTCTACACATTGAATTTGCAAATCCTTTTCAGGGAATATTGTTTTTTGTTCTAGTCGATTCATACTCCAAGTAGATTGAAGTTCGTCAAAATGCAAAATACATCAGCACAAGCTACAATTGCGACGCTACGTGAAATTTTCGCAACTCATGGAATTCCTGATTCAATCGTTTCAGACAATGGACCGCAATTCACCTCATCTCATTTTGCCATATTCACACAAAAGAATGGAATTAGGCATATAAGAATATTGCCATATCATCCAGCTGGAAATGGTCAAGCAGAATGAGCTGTTCAATCTACGAAAGAAAGTTTAAAATGTATCATCACTGGCGACTGAAAAAATCGTTTATCAAGCTACTTATTGTCACAACATATTACCCCTCATTCGTCTGAAGGGCTGAGGCCAGCTGAACTTTTATTCAAACGCCGTCTACGTTCATGCTTATACTTGACACACCCAGATAGCATTGAACGTGATACAGAACAATTTGCTACTACCGCCCGCCAATTTTCATCTGGTACTACTGTTTATACACGTCAGAGTGGAAAAGAATCAGCATGGATTCAAACCATTGTACATCGCAGACAATTTGTAACTGTAACAAGCGTGGACATCCAGTTACTTATGAAATTGTAACACCTACTAGCTTCTGTCGAAGACACGTGGATCACATGTGCGCTCGAAACAGTGTAGCTTCACCTAGTAATGAAGAACTTACTCCACCTTAGACCAAAATAACGAAACGTCTTCTTCATCAACACTGCAACAAAACGAAGAACAATCACAAATGTTTCAAAACGATTCAACAACTGCGACAACACTCCCGACAGCGGCACTCCAGATTTGACCGCAATGACAAAGCCGACTACCATCCCATCTGAAGGACTCTGTACTCTCAATCAAGGGGGAAGGTGTGTAATGTATCGTGTTGCCACTAGAAAGCGAACCTAATCTTTTCCCTTATTGCCATGTGGCCATCACTCTCTGACACAGACTCGATATCATCCTTCATGTAACAAACACGTTATGTTTTTCTCTCCCTCTTATATATTCTAATATTTATCATGATAATTAAATCTTCATATTATCTACCTCACCTTGTACGTTGATTCATCTCATTACACAACAGAGTGTAAATCATTGATATAAAAGTAATCCTTTTTTCTATATTTCAGATTGGTAGAGATACTAATATGAGCCGTCCTCTTATTGTGGTAGTGTGACGTTATGTGGTAGTGTGACGTTATCACGTGTTGTGTTAAAAAACCATTTTTGGGAGAAACTTGGTCATTGGAATAATTGCATACATTATTCAGTTTAACTAGGGGAATATAAAAGTATAGGAAGTTTTGTAATGAGATATCAGAGTGTTGACAGAATCTGTAATTCAAATATTGGATAAAATGAAGGGCATACAATTGTGAAACAGCAGGAGGGGAGGTGCTGTGAGAGGATGAGACTGCCTTTTCGGTTGTATTTAAATAAAGTTGAAATTAGCCTTTGGATTCTTGGGTGAATTGAAGCACTGAATTTATTGAAGGGTAGTTTATGTTATGGATTTTATGAAGTATTAGAAATAATAATAGAGATTTCTTTATTTGTTCTTGTTGGATTTTAATAAAATGAGAGAGGGGAGACCGGAAATGCTCTCAGTATTTAAGATAGAAACGAACAAACAAAAGCTTATGAGTCTGCCAAGGTGATTGCAGGAGGGGAGACTAGTGGAGACACTCTGGGCTGCTGTGAAGCCATCATGGCAAGTTAAAATGGTCTGTTAGTTTTTCCTTCCAAATTAAGTTGTGATCAGGCTCATCATCATAAGATGCTAATAGAGGGACATTATTGTCGAATTAAGAGAAGAGGAATTATTGAGGGGGGTCAGATGTCGCTGTTGATGTGGACATCCTAGGCCAGGTAGTGCACAGCACTCTGAGCACCCCACTCAACTCACTACATGGAAAAACCACCATCTGCATACAGAGGAGTCATCATTGGAGATCAGAACCTCAATATTCTTCAGGGCTTTGTCAGTTAAAGGAATCTGTTGCGAGGGATCATCGTGGTCAAATGCCTATCATTGTGAAAAGAAGACAACAGCGCATTTTGAATCTTCTGTTGATCTTAGTGGGGACAGTCTGATCCATCCAGTGGTCTCACTTACTAATTGATCCGGATCATTCTAAGGTGTGTTTTTGTGCTTCAAGTTGATGTGTGATTAGCGAAATATAATGGCCTGTTGATATAAAATGTGTTAAGTGCGTAATAGTGGAATGTAAGTGAATACAGATTTGTGGAGAATTTGATGCTACATAACTGTAAGTAGATTGGCACACTTTGATTAATAAAATTAATAAATAGTCATGACATGTGTGTGATAAACAAGGAGGAATAGCAATTTAAGTGAGCTATTTTAAAAAAAAAGCATGTTATCTTAGATTTAAGTAATTGGAGATTTTAGGATTAACTTTCTTCCTTGGTGTTAAGAGCTATCACTTCTTTCTTAGATTTAAGATTGGTTTTATTCTTTGTATCTCATTGGTATACTTATTCAAGTTTGAATAAAAAGACAATTCTTTGGTTCTCAAATTCGCCTAACTTATTTGAATAGATAAAACACAACCTGCCACCTTTTTAGAAGAACTCAACCTTTGTCAATGATTGTTATTCGGCTTAGTGGGGTCAAAAGTTACCTTGACACCCTTCATGTAAGGCAGTGCAATCAGTGACATTGGTTACAGTAGTTTCCATTTAGCCTACCCAAAGGATTGTTAAAGGAAGCTTGCAGATTTATAAAGAGAACGATGTAATGGTTACAACAAAAATATTCCCTTAACTTTTGTGCAAATCAATTCTGTTAAAAGATGGTGAATTTATTGCATTGTACCTTATAAGTTGAATGTATTGTAACAGAACGGTTACAAATCCACCGCAACAAAATTTACAATCTATCTTCCATTGTTGGCCAACAAAATCCGGCACGATTCCCCTTTCAACTATAACATTATTGTTAATATTCTCAAGTGTCATTTACAATCCAAACTTTAATTTTCTTCGAAGAAAAATCATCTTCAAAATAGTGGTGTATGCATCATTGGTAAGGAGAGGAGGGGCGAAAACTCCCTATTATCCACGAGAATAGGAGGGGAAAAAAATGATACACTAAAATGTTCAAGAATATATTTTTTTTTGGTGCTACAGCAAGTTAGTATACACTATTATACACGTGTATTAACACAATTTACACATATATATGCACAAATTTACACAAATTTACCCACATGTATACACAATTTACACGTATAAAAAAATCGCACAATTTTACACATATATGTACACAAATTTACACAAGTTTACAACTATTCACAGAAGTTTACACCTATTTACACAAGTGTACACTTTTATACACATCTGTATAGCATATTTACACAACTTTACACATTTATTCACACACGTACACAAATTTACACAGTTACACATGTTTATGCTTATGTATATAACTGTACAGCATGTTGTGTACACTTTCGATGCTCTGAGAGCTGGTGGACTGTATTGAATTGAATGAACGATACCGGATTGAAAACAAAACAACTTTAATTTAAATATTTGTGTATATACATGGGTGGTTGTGGAGAGCACTCTGTTTTGAGCGTTCTCTCTCCCACATGTCCAGAAGCGCACTGCCCGCTTCCCCTTCGCTCTGTCCCTTCTGATACTCAGTGAGGGTGTTGGAGACAGGGGAGTGTCACATTTCAGTGGGAGTAAGTTTTAAAGGGAGATGAATATATCAAGTTTTAAAATAAAACAAAAATGCACAAACATTCTCCCCACCTTAAAACGAAGTCTTAATATGAAACAATGAATATTAAAAATATCAATGAATATGAAATAGTTGAAAAAATGCTGAAAAATATACAACATGAATAATATATGAATCATAAAATATTTGAATAAGAAATAAATATAAAAAGGGTATTTAATTGTAATATGCAGTTGAATGAATAACACCGTCAAATAAGATAAACACAAGGAACAATGAATCATGTGAGATGCACAAATGGAAAGGAGATCCTACTACTATAGTTGCAGTCATTGGCTCTTAGTTCAAGTTAATAAAATGAGAGTCTCTGTCCAAGTTAATAAAATTGTTCATAAGTCTTGAGACAGTTAGACAATGGGAAGCACACAGATGTGTGAAACGGCTCGTCAGAGTTCCATTTTGCACCTTTAGAGTAACTACTCTCACCACACCATCACTAGCTGGATGTCTATCGATGATGCGGCCGAGCCTCCACTTCCATGGAGGTACGTTATCGTCTTTGACGAGAACAAAGCTTCCAATTGCGATATTTGGTTTTCGTACTTTCCATTTGGTGCGATGTTGCAATCCGGTGATGTAGTCCTTGGACCATCTCCTCCAAAAGTGCTGATGCATCTGTTGCGGGTGTTGAAATCGAGACAATCGATTTGATGTTATGTCTCTTAGATCCGGTTCTGGTAGTGAGGTGAAATTCCGACCGATCAAGAAATGGGCAGGGGTAAAAGCAGAGAGATCGTTAGGTGAGGAGCTTAGGGGATGTAAAGGACTAGAGTTTAAGACAGATTCAATTTGGATTAATAGTGTGAGAAAATCCTCAAAGGTGATTAAATTTGGATTAATAGTGTAAGAAAATCCTCGTTTTATGTGTGATTTTGTAGCTTTAATCCCTGCTTCCCATATACCCCCCATGGGGTGACTGTTTGGTGGAATGAAACTCCATTCGATTTGATCTTTAGCCATGTGTGACACCAAATCCTTGCCTAAAGACTGAAATAATTTTTTGAATTCAGCTGCAGCACCAACAAAATTACTGGCATTGTCGGATACAATTTTTGATGGTCTTCCTCTTCTACCCATAAATCTACGAAATGTGGCCATGAAACCACTGGTGCGACATATACAACTCACACAACTCAGTCGCACAACTCAGTCGCACAACTCAGTCGCTGGTTCCAAATGTACGGCCTTAGTGGTGCGACAAATGAATGGACATATATTACATTTGAATGTCTTGTTGCCACGACCTTTGTTATTTTTAATACTGAATGGCCCAGCAAAATCGATGCCTACTGTATGAAATGGATGAATGGCGGTTACTCTTTTGGATGGTAGATCACCCAGTAATTGATTGGAACCCTTGGCACGAATTTTTAAACACTTTACGCACTCGTGCACAACTGATCTTGCCAAGCATCTCCCCGCCGTGGGCCAAAATCTTTCCCCTATGGAGTATAGAATCTGTTGAGAACCAGCATACAAAGGGAGACTGTGTTCATACATCATAAGAATTTTGGCAAGAATATGTTTATCTGAAATCAAGTAGGGAAATTTTTTGTCAAAACTAAAACTGGAATTTTTTAGTCTGCCACCTACTCTTAATAAACCATCTGAGTCAACAAAAGGTGTTAGTTGACTGAGTTTTTTGCTAATGGTAGTGTTGGATTCGACAATGAGGCTCTTACATAAATTTGGGAGTGATTGTGTTTGTGAAAGTTTGCTCAGTCACTTTGTTGCTTGATCCAGTTCTTCAATTCTTAGAGTTCCTGTCTTTCTTAATTCATGTCTTACCTCGCAGTTGCTGAAAAATCTTAAGCACCAAGCAAGCACTCGTTGAAGCTTTATAAAGGACATAGTGTAGAAGAACGGGAAGTCTCTTGATCCTGTTGAACAACTGCTAATGACTTCAGTGGCTTTGTCTCTGGGATTTCACCTAATGCTGTATGACCGAGAGGAGTCGGCCAGTTTTCCTCTGGTAAAGACAGCCCATGAGGGCCGTGCCACCAAATAGAAATGTTCAATTGTGTAGGAGAAATTCCTCTCGAAATCAAATCAGCAGGGTTCTCTTTTGTCTTAACATATCTCCACGTATCAGTTTTTGTGAGTCGTTATATTTCTGCCACTCTGTGATACACAAAGGTATTTAAAGTGTGTGGTGATATGCGAATCCAACTTAAAACTATATTTGAATCTGACCAGCAGTAAATTTTGCTTATTGTGTGATTCAGTGATTGTTGAACCTCTTCTACTAGTTTCGCGGCGATTAAACCACCGCATAATTCTAATCGAGGAATGGTTTGTGTTTTTAACATTGGAAATCCTTCTAATTTTCTTTCTAGTGCAAGGAAACGATTTTCCGCGATTTGTAAGGAATCACCTAAATCTGATAGAGGTGCTTTGATTGGGATGGTTTCAATATATCTACTGTCATTGCTTTTAATTGTTGTTTCTGTAAACGGATCTTCACAATATTTGTCACTTAAAGTTGATGGCTTTCTGAGAGTAACCTCCTCTAACTCCCAGGACAATTTTAATTGTTCTTGAATGTCGTGTGTTTGATTTAAATTGCAAGGAGGAATAGCATGAGTGTGATAAGCAAGGAGGAATAGCAATTTAAGTGAGCTATTTTAAAATGAGCATGTTATCTTAGATTTAAGTAATTGGGGATTTTTGGATTAACTTTCTTCTTTGGTGTTAAGATTTATCACTTCTTTCTTAGATTTAAGATTGATTTTATTCTTTGTATCTCATTGGTATACTTATTCAAGTTTGAATAAAAAGACAAATATTTGGTTCTCAAATTCGCCTAACTTATTTGAATAGATAAAACATAACCTGCCACTTTTTTAGAAGTACCAACCTTTGTTGATGATTGTTATTGGGCTTGGTGGGTTCAAAGGTTACCTTGGCACCCATCGTGTAAGGCAGTGCAATCAGCGACATTGTTTACAGTAGTTTCCATTTAGCCTTCCCAAAGGATTGTTAAGGAAGCTTGCAGATTTATAAAGAGAACGATGTAACGGTTACAACAAAAATATTCCCTTAACTTTTGTGCAAATCAATTCTGTTAAATGATGGTGAATTTATTGCATTGTACCTTATAAGGTGAATGTATTTTTAAATCATTAAATGACTTTATAAAAAACAATTGATGTTTAAAAATTTTAAAAAGATGTCGTTTCTCTTCCTATTCTTGTCTATCATTAATGTCTCTATTGGTCTATGAACACGGCGATCCTTATTACAGAATTTATCAACAGATTAATCATTAAAATTCTTTTTTCTGCTTACAAGCTTGGAGTTCTATCTTCTGCTGGAAAATTTTGACCATGAAGATAGCAAAACAGAAATAAGGTCGTTATACAAATGTAAACTTGTGTAAATAAGTGTATACACAAGTGTAAATTTGTGGATATAGGTGTATACACGCTTGTAAAATTGTGTACATGCGTGTCTAAATGTGCGTATAGTTGTATAAAAATGCTTTACAGATGTGTACAAAAGTATATACTTGCATAAATAGGTGTGCAGACGTATGTAAACTTGTGTGAATAAGCTGTAGCGATGTGTAAATTGTGTATAGACGTGTGTAAATTTGTGTACATATATGTATAAATGTGTGTAAACTTTTATAAATAAGCTGTACTGATGTGTACATAAGCGTAAAGACGTGTAAATGTGTGTGTAAATAGGTGTATAGACATGTATAAACTTGTGTGCTCTGCTTATATATGTGTATACATGTGGGAAAACTTGTGTAAATTTTGTATACATGTGGGAAAACTTGTGTAAATTTTGTATACATGTGTAAATGGTTTAAATGGACGTGTGTAATAGTGTAAACTAACTTGCATAAATATGTGTCTACATGTGTAAACTTACGTATATATGGCCATACACGAGTGTAAATTTGTATAAATATGGCTATAAAAATGTATAAATATGTATGTAGAAACGTGTAAATATGTATGTACAAATGTGTAAATATGTGTATATGCGTATAGTAAACATTCCGTTAATGAGTCTTAAATCTTGTACAATCGAGTCAATTGACCCGAGAATGGCGACTCGGTAATTCTGATCAAACAATTCTTACTGACATGTGTGTCCAAAGTCTCTCTTTAATGCGTCATATTGGAAGAATCATAGGACTCTCACAAGCTGGTCATATGAACCGCATATTGCTGTGAGTCAAGTGGCCCTAGCTGTCAATGTAGTTACCATCAAACTGCGTCTTGGCACCATTTTCTTACTCTGATATCTGATAAAGATATTCGACTCACTACAATACAATTATTGTAGGCTTCCTGGGGATAATATTCATAGAATTATGGTCGAGTAATTTATTATAATTATGTTAGGTAAAAGACTGCGCCAGTGGATTATACTTTCCACAAAGTGTTTATGATAATTTAGGGTTTATCCCACTTACATTAAAGATACCTCCGCTTAAACAGGCCCGGCCTAGAGGAAAGAATAGGCACTTAGACTGACTTAACAATTTAACATATAATGTTTATTCAAATTCAACAAATGTATATAAAACAATATTGTATGGAAGGTAATGCAAATGATAATAATAATTTAGGATATGAATTTCAACTTAGTCAAGCTCTAATTAAGATTCAAATAAAATGATACAATTTGTAATTAAGAAATGACTTGTGGCAATATGACTAATTATACGTTTCAATGAGTAATCATGATTCCAAATAATAACTTAGTAATTAAATTATGTGGCATACAACAGAATGATTATCAATTAAGGACTCTTTAGACTAAACTTATAAGACAATGATCAGAAGTTCTTGATATAACAATAATGATATATTAGCAATAGTAATATGTAAATTAGGTATGAATGTAATTCTCAATTATTCGATTATACAATTTATATCTCAAGGAAATTCGGGTTATACTGAATTTAGAAATATCTAGTGATAACAATGTTCAACAGGAACTCTAATTATAAATAGTTCTATTTCTCTCGGAATATAAAATACAAATATGGCTTTAATAGCTCCAAAATAATAATGAATGTAAACTAAGCAATCTGAGCAATCTGCCATATCGTCACTGAATAAAGATCTGGACGTAAGACTTTAATAAATACAATTAAACAATTAACTGGATAAAATACGGAATTTAGATTAAATTAATCAGGGTTCTTTACGTATTATATGACTGTTCTAAGTTACGTTATAATTGTCCTTCCCACTGTTTGATAGAATAATCCTTCCCAAAATATGGATGTAATATATAAAATAGAAAGAATGAAATCATGTGAGGAATTAAAGAATTGGCCATTGAGACATTAAATTGGAAATGGGCTACCGTGTCTTCTCAATCTGTCCGCTCTTGAATCTCTCTCATCCTGTCTGCTACAACAGCTTGGCGGGAGGGGGGTCGTCCTCGTCCAACGGAGTGGCTCACAGGAAGATCGTCTCTGGCTTCTTGTACTGGATCTGGGTACTCCACGGGGCTCGGTACACATTCTTGCAACATCCCTCGCAAACCATGAAATTATTGGAATTGATGACGCTGGTTCTCAGCTCGATAGAAACTCTTCAAAACACCTCGATAATGCGAGCTAACTAAATTTCAATCTGACGGTTACATTTTCATTAAACTACAACGCAAACTGGATTAATACTACAATTTTAAACTTCCCATCTGGAATCCTAAGATTACCAGATGGAGGCCGAATTAGTATATAAATTTATGAGTCGTTCGCCGCACACTTGGCTACGGGAATCGTTACATTGCTACTGACTAAACTCTTTTACTTAGCATCTCAGAACTAACAATTTCGATGTTCGATAGCCAATCAAACATCGGCATCCACGTGATCATTCCCTGTTTCTTTCCTCTCTTCAAGATCCAAAGTTCAATCCTTACATTCATCTTTCTTGCTTTCTATCCGTTCATCCGGTTTCCAATTCACTTGTCCTACACTGCCCATATAATTTCTATCCTTGAATATGATTCTAACGATCAAAACAAGCTGTGTAAACTGACTCTTACTTTCTCCCTCTGACAATCCTTAAAACGTGGCTCCATATTAACAAATCCTTACACCTACGCATAAAAAATATTTAAAACAATTAATACTTTATTTAATTCTTTCTCTGCATAAAAACTCTTCTAAACTTTATATAAACTCTTAATTTCTGACTCCAATTAGACAATCCTGAACGCGAATAATAAAATAGCTCATTTGCATAAATAATCTGAATATTCAAATTCTAGCTAATTAATTCTCAAAACCTTACATTATCATACAACACCATAGTTTGGAATAGCTTTGAACCTGCGAATTTTGTGCTTGGAAACTGCAATTTGCAGAGCATTGATTTTCTGCTACCATTTGAAAAAACTGCTGTGGAATCCCATCAAATATAGCTTACGCTGGTAAATCATAGTGCGTTGAGTGGTTTAAAACATTCAAAACTGGCGATTTTGACGTGAGAAATGAAGATCGAGGAAGACACAAGTTATCTATTATGAGCTGCTGAAACCTGGCGAAACCGTTAATAGTCAACACTACCAACAGCAAATGTTCAACTTGAATCAAGCTTTGCGTGAAAAACGACCAGAATATCAAAAAAAGGCAACACAATGTGATTTTCCTTCATGATAATGCACCATCGCACACAGCAAAACAGGTCAAGGAAATGATTGAGGTGTTTAGTTGGGAAATACTTTCGCATGCGGCTTACTCACCAGACTTGGCTTTGTTCGACTACTATTATTTACATCGATGAGACACGTACTTACTGAGCAGTGCTTCATTTATTACATAAATGTACGAAAATGGCTCGATAACCGGTATGCCTCAAAAGAGCAACATTTTTTTGGAATTTTTCAGTCTGCCACCTACTCATGTAAAAACCTGAGTCAACAAAAGGTGTTAGTTGACTGAGTTTTTTGCTAATGGTAGTGTTGGATTCGAGAGTGAGGCTCTTACATAAATTTTGGAGTGATTCCCTTTGTGAAAGTTTGCTCAGTCACTTTGTTGCTTGATCCAGTTCTTCAATTCTTAGAGTTCCTGTCTTTCTTAATTTGTGACAAACCCCCCCCTCCCTCTTAATACGGGTTTACCACCCCAGCATAAACAAAAACGTGAGAGGCGGGCTTATCTAGGTTCTGGAGTGTGTAGAGGTGTAATGTTGGCAAATAATAAGCACGGAATACAACAAAAAACAACCTTTTTAATACTCAAAACACACAGGTGATCCAACGCAAAGTGAGAAGCTCCTCAAAAACCATTAATACACATTAATATATATTTACATAATTCAGTACACACTTAGACACCAACTAATCAGGTTATTACCGTCAAATACTGAATCGAATAAAGAAGGAGGAGACTGGGCTATTGCTAGCTTGAGCAGCCTGCTTTACTTAACGGACACAGTGACAAACCTTTTGGACAAATGGTGACACCCTTCAGAAGCCGGTAAACGTACAGAAGACGTTATGTGGTCCCTTTAAGTCATGAGGGGGAACCACTGTAACCCTCTGGGTGACACACATTGACCACGGTTCGTAACTAACACACCCTTGTGTATCCTGCACCACAGGGTGGTCTATAAAGCCCAATAGCCCTTAACCGTCTCACTCGTAGCAACTCGAGACACTGAGTATCACCTTCTTTATAAGAAGCACCAAACTAACCTTACTATACTCTTAATCTACTTTAAATAAGTAACTACAGTGATTCTTCTCTCGATAAAGACATCTACAACAAGAGTATATGTAAATATGACAACTTAAAGATGCCAGTTTTGGTGTTTAAAGCGACACAGTTCCACTGGCCCAATTTCGGCGAGAAACGAGTTCTCAGTTTCAAACTCACTGCACAGTTCATGAATTGTTGACTGATGATGCTCCTCAAGCCGCGTCAAAATGATCATGACAACAGTACTCACCCTGCAACGTCTTCAAAGTCTTTAACTTATTACCACTCATCCAGAAAGACGGCGGCCAAGCCGCAGCAGCGTTCGAATTTCACGTCACGCCCGACGTACGCTAAGACGAATCCACGCTTATGGAACTAAAATAAAAAAACAAAACTCCAAACAGTGCTCCATTTCGGCACTTCTAAGCACTCAGCTTAACTCAACCGCACCTAAAGAAACATCTCTTCTGAAAAACAAAACAGAATAACAACAGTACAGTTCCATATTGCTACCACAACAACTCTCACTGGATGACAACACTGCCTTAACAACAAAACAATGTCACCCCAGCATACGCGATCTCTGTTGCTACTAACAACACCTTGCAACAGCGATCGTTTATTTTACAACAATGGCAACAACACTAAAAAAAACAAAAGTGCCATTTAAAAACAAATATTAACATTTTCAAAATATTTTCCCCAACACACAATTAACTCATAAAAATTTCACCATATACTGAAAGGCACTATTTAGACATAATAAAATAACAAAAAGAATTGATCCTCCGCCGAGCCGTATGCGCCAAACTGACATGGAATGTCACAAATTCATGTTTCACCTTGCAGTTGCTGTAAAATCTTAAGCACCAAGCAAGCACTCGTTGAAGCTTTATAAAGGACATAGTGTAGAGACTGCGCTGAAGCCTCTGTCAACTAAATATGATGACGGAAAAGCGATGAAATATTTTTCAGTAATATTCCACAATGCAGGGTAACGTGTGTGAACGTTTCCCTGCAACCAGAACTTTTGATAGCCTTGCGTGAATTTCTCCTTAAGCTCTTCATCTGTGCTGATGGTGATCAAATCCTCTTGTATGGCCACATCGGTTTCTTCTATTGTCGTGTTGTATGGATTTATAATCCATTGTGGTATTTGTAAACATAAAAGATCATCGTACGTGGTTATAAAATCCTTGTGTAAAGCGTCCAAGTGATTGACATACGACAAAATCACATCATCTTGAAGCATTTCTGCTACTTTTGACAAATAAGGAAACTGTGAGTATTGTTTTCTTCCTATATTTTGTTTGTAAAGTATTAATTTACCCACAAAGGCCGATATAATTGACTTTGTTTTAATCAAGTTGAAATCGTCCCCCTGCAGCTGCAAATTTACTTTGTTAAACAAACCGAACAAATCGGTCAGATAATAAATATCTGTTTTGCAATTAATTAGGTTTTCCTTCAAATTTGGATCCTTTTCTTCCAAAGACTCCAAGACAGATTCAAAAATAGCTGAAAATTTCGCTAAGCAAGAGCCTCTTGAGAGCCAGCGGACTTTCGTGTGCAGAAGTAACCGAGAAAAGACTTCGTCGTTTTCCTCGCATAACTAAGCAAATGACCGCGAGTTCAAGGAATTGCTTCGAATCTTGTTGACAGAATTTATTACATATTGTAAAGACTGATGCAATCTAGCAGTTAGATTTTTGGCTACTAAATGTTGTCTGTGAATCACGCAGTGAATAACCAGTATCTCAGGTATTTGTCGTTTTGGCGCAAGGGGGTCGAATTTTAGACTTCATTGACCCCCATTTTTATTTATTGTTTCTGCCGACCCCCGAGAGATGGATATCGACCCCTGGGGGTCGATATTGACCACTTTGGGAACCAGTGGTGTAGAAGAACGGGAAAGTCTGTTGATCCCGTTGAAGTCTGGGATTTCACCTAATGCTGTATGACCAAGAGGAGTCGGACAGTTTTCCTCTGGTAAATATAGCCAATGTGGGCCGTGCCACCAAATAGAAATGTTCAAGGAATTTGTTAGGAATTTCTAGTGCAAGGAAACGATTTTCCGCGATTTGTAAGGAATCACCTAAATCTGATAGAGGTGCTTTGATTGGGATGGTTTCAATATATCTACTGTCATTGCTTTTAATTGTTGTTTCTGTAAACGGATCTTCACAATATTTGTCACTTAAAGTTGATGGCTTTCTGAGAGTAACCTCCTCTAACTCCCAGGACAATTTTAATTGTTCTTGAATGTCGTGCGTTTGATTTAAATTGCACGTTATTGCCTTGGTATCCACCATACTGTATGTAAATGGACCTGCAATTATCCATCCAAAGGGTGTGTTTTGCAAATGTGGCTGCCCCCGGGCTGTAGTAATTTGCTCTGAGAATAATATATCCCAGAATAAATTGGCGCCTATTAAAATATCAATTGCTTGTGATTTATGAAATCCTTCATCAGCTAACCTTATATTCTTAGGGATGTTAAAAATTTAAATTTCAAAAGTTTTCGAAGGTGTGTTTTTAGTTTTTTTATTGACTATATAACAAGTTAGTTTGCTCTTAAATGAATTACGTGATTGCAATTGTATTTCGGTCTTGTAATTGACCGTGCTTATCTTTTGATTGACACCTATTACTGAGATGTTTACCTTTGTTTTGTCTAAATTTAATCTATTTTGAAAATCAGAAGTGATTAAACTAGCTTGAGAGGCACAATCTAACAGAGCTGTAGCTGTCACCTCATTGCCGGAATTATCTTTTATTTTTATAGAAGCTGTGGACAGCATAATGTGTTGATTTGTTGAGTTGCAATTGGTCAAAATAGTCTCAATCGACTCATTTTATGGCTCATTATCCTCTAAGATGGGCTCATTTGTCTGTCTGCTTAAATGTAAAAGCGTATTATGCCTCTTATTGCATTCTTTGCAATTGCCCAATTTACATTCCTGATGATTGTGACCCTTCCTCAAACAATTAAGGCACAACTTCCTTCCCTTCACCTCATTTCTTCCTTTGTTGGCATCTAATTTTAAAAATTCCTTACATGAAAAAATAAAATGATTTAACCCATTGCAAAAATTACATTTGGTTTGAGTTTGTTTCTCACTGGCTACAAATGTATTAATTGGATTTTGTTTCTTGATTTCTGATTTAAAATTTACATTTCTCTTTGGTTTCAGTTGATTTTCCAAGGTTTCCAGCAATTGACACCTTTCTTTGAGGAAAGATTGAACATGTGCAACATCTGGAAATTCCTTGTCAAAGACGCGACTCTCCCATTCACGTTTCGTGGAGGCATCAAATTTCAGAGTGATCAAATAAATCAATAGGGTGCTCCACTGCTTGACCAGCTGACCCAATGCTTCTAAACAAAGGAGTTGTTTGGATAATCCATCCGATGACTTCCTTAGTTCAGATGTGCTTTCAGATTTTATATTTGGAAGATCAAGCAATGAATGAATATGATTATGAACTAAAATTTTTTATTATCATACCGTCCGCAAAGTAATTTCCATGCTATTGAATAATTTGCCTGACTAATTTCTAATGAGTTGACTATTTGCGCGGCTGACCCATATAGGCACGATCTCAGATAGTGTAGTTTTTGAATATCTGTGATGCTGGGATTAGCATGTATAATTAAGACGAAAGTGTCTTTAAATTCTAGCGAAGTTTCAATATTTCCTGAATAGTTAGGCAGTTGCATAATGGGCAATTTAATAGAATTTTCGTTAGGCACTAAAGTCGTACTAGGGGAGGAGTCAGAGACTGAGTGATTGTTCCCTGAATTGGTTTCAGAATTATATTTTTTGATGGATAACTCTGCCATTGCAACAGCTGAAAAATAATCATTTTCAAAGCTACTCCTTTCATGTAACTGATTTTCTAAATCGCTTTCGTCACAAATAGCTTCGATATCATTTTGAAAGGTGCTGAATTCGTCACACCCCCAGTATTCGAGCTAAACGCTTTTCTAATTCGCAGATTTGCTGAATTTGTAAATCTTGATTTGTAATTAATAAATCTGTGTGATTTTTGAATAATTTTAATGCATGTTTTTTCCCGCTTCGTTTCCTTGACAGAGCTTTTAATTCGCTCATTTTGAAAATGCAAGATTGTGTGAATGATTATGTACTTTGAAGACAGTAAAAGAATAAATTATTGAACGGGAAATATAGTCGCTAAGGATTTAAGAATGGATAATGAATAGTCGGAACTCACCCCTCTAACCAATGATTCTCTTGATCGACGTTGCTGGTTGTTACTGATGTGTGCTCGACGATTGCTGGATGTATGTTCGATGGTTGCTCGATGTATGCTCGATGACTGCTCGATGTATACCCGATGATTGCTGGATGTATGTTCTCGGGTCGTTTCTCAACCTTAATCAGGAGATGATGTACGCTGCTCCGAGATGAAATGGGATGGAGTTCCATGAGTTGCAAGTTGTTTTGAGAAATTCGGCTCGAAGGACCAGAAAATGTTGTGTACACTTTCGATGCTCTGAGAGCTGGTGGACTGTATTGAATTGAATGAATGATACCGGATTGAAAACAAAACAACTTTAATTTAAATATTTGTGTATATACATGGGTGGTTGTGGAGAGCACTCTGTTTTGAGCGTTCTCCCACATGTCCAGAAGCACACTGCTTGCTTCCCCTTCACTCTGTCCCTTCTGAAACTCAGTGGGGGTGTTGGAGACAGGGGAGCGTCACATTTCAGTGGGAGGAAGTTTTGAAGGGAGATGAATATATCAACGGTGAGATAAGGGTTCATAATATTGTTTCTATCAACGAAATTGGTAGTAACTTTACAGTATAACATAGGGACGACAGAGATTCCAACTAGTTTCGCCTTTTATTCCTGGCTTTATCAAGGATAACACAACAAGAGGCGTAACTTCAAAATACGTTTCAAGGAACACGTCAACTCCTACGAGAAACAAGATCGTAATTCCCACTATGCCAACCATCTTACCGATTCCGGACATACTTTGAAAACCCAAGATGAAGTGATGTCCATCTTACACAAATGCAACGACCCGTTCAAGACTACGACCCTTGAGTCAATAGAAATATTTAAAGCCAAGAGATCTACTCCTGGCCTCCTCCTCAATTGCCAAACGGATTTTGATGTCTATGCCATACTTAACTCTGTCTCCGACCTTGTATAATTTATTTATTTTCAGATATTTTTATATAATTTTACTTTCATTCTCTTTTGTAAATCTTCTTGTCTTCTGACAAAAAGATATGCGCTCTCTATTCGGTCCGCGATTTGTTTGCTTTCCTCTTTTATCATTTTGTTTTGTTTCCTATAATAATTTTTTTTATTGGTTTCATTAGTATTTTCTGTTCTCGGTTTCATATAGTAATTTCTGTTGTTGGTTTTCCTATTTTCTTGATTGGTTCACTTTCTATTTCCATCCTCCAATGTCTTTGCATACTATGTACCTTGCTTCTGTATATAAGGCCTGCGAGCCTCTTGTTGTGTTATCCTTGATAAAGCCGGGAATAAAAGGCGAAACTAGTTGGAATCTCTGTCGTCCCTATGTTATACTGTAAAGTTACTACCAATTTCGTGAATATATCAAGTTTCAAAATAAAACAAAAATGCACAGACACAGCATATTTACACATTTTTATACACCTATTTACACAAATTTAAACACGTGTATACACGTATTTACACAAGTTTACATTTGTATACCGACCTGCTTTTCTATTTTGTCATCTTCATAGTCAAAATTTTACAGCAGAATATAGAACTTCAAGCTTGCAGGCAGAAAAAAGAATTTTAATGATAAATCTGTTGCTAAATTCTATAATAAGGAAAGCCATATTCATAGAGCAATAGAGACATCAATGGTAGACAAGAATAGGAAGAGAAACGACATCTTTTTAAACTTTTTAAACATCAATTTTTTTTATAAAATCATTTATTGATTAAACAACTAGCTGATATGCCTGGCGATGCTCAGGCTGTTTGTTTGATGAAATTTTGCAATATCGGAATTTGAATTTATGTATGAACATATGAAAATTCCTTAAAATTAATACAGTTTATATTCACTTTAGAAAAACGAAAAAATTCATTAAAATGCTCCTACTGGAATTTCATGTACTATTGGGCTTGGCCAGGAAATTCGACATTGGTACCTGAACTTTTTAGCATATTAAACAATGGCTATGAGTAATAAATTATTTCTGTCTAATAGATGTTTAATAGATAGATTGAGAGAGTTAAGGAAGTATTTACAGCCCCATCAACATCCCTCTTCAACATGATTGGTTGGTTTGGTTTGGTTTGTTTGGTATTAACGTCCTTTTCAACTGCTATGGCCATTTCAGGACGGCGTTATAGGGGCCGCAAATTTTGCCTCGCAAGGGTTCTTTAACGTGCAGCCGGCAAACGACTACACGGGACCAACGGCTTTACTTCCCTTCCGAAGGAAGTGCGTGATCTCAGGATTTCCCCCTGAAAAATCCTCGTCGTCCTCGGCCAGGATCGAACCCGCGTACTCGGGCATCAGAGGCGATCACGCAAACCACTGAGCCACCGAGGCCGATTCTTCAACATGAAACTGTTTCAATAAAGTTGTTTGTATCTAGTCACAGAGCCTGGAATCATTTCCTGAATGTGATTGTTCATATTTAGAGTATCAGTTTTTATTGCAAAGATTGACCTCTCACAAAATCAGTTGTGATCTTTATAATTTTATAATAATATTACCCGGCTTTGCCCGGCTGGAAAGGATGCGTTGAGTAATTTTTAACGATTGATTGTTATGTTAAAAATTAAACTACGATTAACAAAGTATGAACGAAATGCAAGAAAAGGAGAAAGTCTAGAAAGCTGTCTCCAAATTTTTCATAATCATTTTAAACCAAAAATGATTTAACAATGAACTGGGAACAAAAGAATATTAAATTATATGTAAAAAAGTAAATCATGAAAAAAAAATATTAAGAAAAATGAATCAGCTACACAGGCAAACTGGGCATGGATTGTCAAGTAATTGTGCATTCAAGTCCATTTCAACAAACAAATTTGTATGTCTTCCCCCTGTGGCGCAAAAACATGTAGATTTCGACAGCTGGACACGTGAGAGCAAGCAACGCATAACTGACCGTGAGAGACGAAAGCTGCGACCTTGAAATTCTGGAAAAATTGAATAAAATGAAACATTCTTCGTCTGATATGCCCGTCGGGCATTGCTCGGGCTGTTTGTTCCAATTGTTAACAAAATGAAGTCAATTGAAGCCACCAAAATGAAACCAATTGAAGCCATGGCAGTTCTGGGCAGGAGTGAGCCGTGATGTTATTACACTCACAGCAATATGCGGTTAATATCACCCTTGTGAGAGTCCTATGATTCTTCCAATATGACCCATTTAAGAGAGTCTTTTGACACAGATGTCAGGAAGAGTTGTTTGACCCGAATTTCCGAGTCGCCATTCTCGGGTCAATTGACTCGACTGTACAAGACTTAAGACTCATTAACGGAATGTTTACTATACGCGTATATACCTATTTGCACATTTTTACATACATATTTATATACTTTCACAGCTGCGTACACATTTATATAGTCATATTTACACAAATTTGCACACGTGTATACTCAATATACACAAGTTTACACACGGGTATGTACCTATTCACAAAGTTTACATACGCCTATACACATATTTACACTCTTGTACACATCTAATTAGAATACTTACACAACTTTACACACATTTAAACACACGCATACACAAATTTCCACACATGTATACACCTATCTACACAGGTTTACACATGTTTACGCTTATGTACACCTCTATGCAGCTTATGTACACAAGTTTACACACATTTATACATATTTACAAAATTTACACACATTTACACACGTGTATAGACAATTTACGCATCTGTACAGCTTATTTACATAAGCTTACACAAATATGTACATAAATTTGCCCACTTGTATACACGATATATACACACGGGTATACACCTATTAACACAGGTTTACATACATCTATACACCTATTTACACAAGTTTACACTTTTGTACACATCTGTATACCATATTTACACATTAATACACACAGATATACAAATTTACACGCGTGTATACACCAATTTACACAGGCTTAACACACCTGTTTACACAAGTTTATATTTGTATACCGACCTGTATTTGTATTTTATCATCTTTCTAGTCTAAATTCGCCAGCAGAAGATAGAACTCCAAGCTTGTAGGCAGTAAAAAGGATTTTAATGTTAAATCTGTTGCTAAATTCTAAAATAACGATCGTCGTATTCGTAGCGTTGACAGCTCTTGAACGGTAGACAACAATAGGAAGAAAAACGACATCTTTTAAAAAATTTTAAACATAAATTTTTTTATAAAGTTTTTTTTGATTTAACAATACAATCAACTTATACAATAAATTCACCATCACCTAACAGAATTGATTTGCACAAAAATCAAGGGATTATTTTTGTTGTAACCATTACATCGTTCTCATTATAAATCTGCAAGATTCCTTTTACATTTCTTTGGGTAAGCTAAATGGAGACTATCACGTATTGCTGAAGAGGAAGGCTCATATTAGTGTCCTTGGCAATCTGAAATTCAGAAAAAAGGATGCGTTTCAGATCAATGATTTACACTCCCTACAATAATGGAAAGGGAAACAGTGACATTTTATTTTAGTTAATATCATATTCGATCTCCGTGCTGAAATTAAGTCAGCCACCCTGCTTACTTTCTTTAAGGCTCCGATACACAGCTTCCGGTGTTTAGATCCATTCTTGCTGCGAGACATTAGCCATGTTGTTAGCAGTCGATAATAATGAATGCTGTTCAGCGGAAATGCATTTCAGATCACAACGAGTAAATAAAAATAATCGTAACAATAATGAATAAGAAAAATGTGTTAGCAAATAAATTTGAAATTATTAAATAAGTATAACTTTACGTTAGAAAAAGTGTAACTTACTTAGGTTCCTGTTTTCGTTCAATTTTTCTTGAAATGGTAAAATTTAAAGGAGCAAGACGAACAACGTTGGAGAATGGCTTATTCAACGTTGGGTTTTTGAGGGAGACTGTTCTCGCTCTCAGAGTTGAAGAGACTATCCCTGCTGATAAATAATCTCTAGATAACTTGTCCCAACCATATTTTTCATATTAAAAGAGTAGTATTAGTTCTAATAATTTTGTATTAATCTTCTAACTAACCCGAACGGCGAAATCGTCCAGTATCGCTATCCGCCATGTTTTCGTTACTTGATTTCGTATCTCTACCGGAAATGATTCCCATTTCCTAAGACTTGGCTCGTAAAGCTGGGTATGGCGCTGTTAGATAAGTCGGGGATTCGTAAACACTTAAAGATGGATGGTACAACTTATCTACGAAGTACTGTATTCTTATAATCGAGTCAGAGAGCTATAACCTAATAAAATGAGTCCTATGATCTGGAAATTGCTGTGAGTGTAGCTGTGTGGCTTCTTTGTTTTTGACGATTTTGGGCCAAGAGGAATAATTAATTCAAAACCATTCCCCAAAGTTTCCGCGAAAAAAGATCGGGAATCACTTTCACCGAAAATACGTACGAAACGAAATTGAAAATGAAACCATGATGGAAATATTATAAAATACTTCAAAAAAACTTATCATTCCATAATCGGACTGTGAAGGAATAATTAATCAGGTAACCTCATGTTTATCCATGTGTTTTGCTCATTTTCGGACCTTCCCACTTCAAGTAGCCTATGTGGCAGATTTCCAGGTCCATCTTTCGTTTTGCTTCTATAAACGAAATTAGTTAATAAAATAACATTAATATGTCAAATAATGCGCAATTTCTGTTGTTGTAGTCAACAATTGGATTGCTGTATTTATGGAAGAAGCGATTTCATCCCCTCTCTCGCATGAATTTGGCTACTAATGTAATTTAACGCTCGTACAACTTAAGTGCGCCTTCTGGCCTAGCCATCTAATGACATACTTTAAAAACAAAAAGTTTATTCAACTCTTTGATAAGACAGTATCGCCATCTAGTGACATCATTTGAAAACAATTCAACTTTTCGAAAAATTAGAATAACTTAAAAAATTGATATAAACTCGATATAAAAAGTATCCTACTGAAAGCACAACACTAACTACGTACATGGAAAATTTCATGGAGATTCCTTGAGTATTTTCTGAGTTATAAAAGGAAGTAAGCACAAACAGGAAGCGTGACAGTAGACAGACGGACGGACGCTTTAGAGAATTAAGTATAAGGGAATGATACATTCACCTTATAATGTACAATGCAATAAATTCACCATCACCTAACAGAATTGATGTGCACAAAAATCAAGGGAATATTTTAGTTTTAACCATTCCATCGTTCTCATTATAAATCTGCAAGCTTCCTTTAACAATCCTTTGGGTAGGCTAAATGGAAACTATCAAGTAGGCCTATCACAGATAACAAAAAACAAATAAGCCCATTATGTATTTGTTATCTGTGGGCCTATTGCTGAAGAGGAAGGCTCATGTCAGTATCCTTGGTAATCTGAAATATAGAATAAAGGATAAGTTTTAGATCAATGACTTACACTCAATACAATAATGAAAAGGGGGTTAAAGTTCAGAGTGGCGTCCCCAACTTCACGGACGTTTCACGGAAAGGGAAATAGTGACATTTTATTTTAGTTAATATATTATTCGACCTCCGTACTGAAACTAAGTCAGCCACCCTTTTTACTTTTTTATAAAGTTCTGATACACTGCTTCCACTTTTTAGATCCGTTCTTGCTGCGAGAAACTAGCCATATAGTTTGTTAGAGGTCGATAATAATGAATGCTGTTCAGCATTTCAGATCAAAACGAGTAAATAAAAAATAATTGTAACAATAATGAATAAGAAAACGTATTAGGAAATAAGTTTCCAAGTATTAAATAAGTATAATTTACATTAGAAAAAAGTCAGAAAAGTGTAACTTACGTTTTTGTTTAATTTTCGTAAAATTTGAAGGAGCAAGACGAACAACGTTGGATTTTCGAGGGAGACTGTTCTCGCAATCAGAGATGAAGAGACCATCCCTACTAACAGGTAATCTGCAGATAACTTGTCCCATCCATAGTCATATTAAAGAGTAATATTAGTTCTAATAATTTTGTATTAATGTACTTATTAAAACGAACGGCAAAGTCGTCCAGTATCGCTATCCGCCATGTTTTCATTACTTGATTTCATATCTCTACTGGAAATGATTCCCATTTCCTATAACTTAGCTCGTAAAGCTGAGTTTGGTGCTGTTAGATGAGTCGGGGGTTCGTAAACACTTGAATATGAGTCATACAACTTATCAACGAAGTCATGTATTTATTCCTATACTCGAGTCAGACTATAACCTAATAAAATGAATCCTACGATCTGGAAATTGCTGTGAGTGTACGACTGCAAGTGTTTTAGCAGGAACGTTCAAATTAGAGGTCTTACCATGAACTGCTTCGTGCAATTTCATGCGATTGATAGAAAAAAAATAAAGACTACAAAATTGGCAAACATGTTTGACAAGTTTTCCTATACACTTTGACAATATACATCATATGGGAGTATTCTCTACTTTTTACATGCAGTTGAGATAACTATGAGACAGTGCACTGTTACAAACAAATTTGGAAACTTATCACTGAAATGAACGGAATTTTTCTGTAGAAATGCTGTAAGTAAAGTGGTTTGTTCGTTATTCCAAATAATTGTTAGATGTCTGCTTTTCCCCATGGTTTGTCAGTTAATACTTCTTAAGAATATTTAGTGTTGGGTTAAGATTAAGAGTTTTGTTTCTCTTCTTATGCTTTTATTCGTATACGTTTATATTTATCCCAAAGTGGGTACAGTTATATAAATATATGTCATTAAATTCATCCATATTTACATATGTATTCACTTGCCTATTGGTTTGTTAACATGGTTTATTATTGACTAATTAGGAATTAGTTATTTAATGGCATTCGTTAATCAGTTTGTTTATTAATTATGGGTTTATATTTTTTACATATATATATTTGTTCAAAATTTCTCCATTTACTTAGTTCTTAGAGATTCACTCTCCACTCGCGTCAATTTCTCCCAGGATTATTAACGCAATTGGCATTATATATTATTAGCATGGGATTATAAATTGCTCACATTTTAAATCTTGTAACTTTTAACTGAAGATGGTTTAAAACCGAAATGCGTATTAAAAAAAAATATCAAGTTTCTTGCAAATTTCAACCTGGATATCACTGTTCTTAATTCATTGTGAAACATGGTACAATGCAATCTAAGTAAAACCACAGATGAAAGACATCTCCCTGTTTAATCGTCTCGTATATTCATGTAATTAATTCCTTGCACTTCACGTGTGAAATTGGAGTAGTTGCGTCTCAAAATTTTCCTCAAGTCAATTATAAATTGATATTTATTTATATACTCGGCCTTGAACGGGCTCTTTTTTGATGAAATTTTGAAACACATGACAAAAGGTTGAATTAATATAGTAAAAATTCATATTGAAAAATTGAAAAGAATTGTTTTAAAATCCTCCCAATGGCTGGCCTCTCCAACTATCTAGCCCTTTAGCAGTTCTATTTGACTTCGCTCGTTTTGAAATGTTGCCTATAGCTGAGTGAGTTTGACGCAGTGCCGGAGAAAAAAGCTGGAGTATAATATTCACATTCAGAAATTGCAAAATTTCATCAAAAAAGAGCCCGATTAACGCTGGGTATATCAGCCAGTTCATTATAAATCTAAAAACAATCCTAGATACTTGAAATGAATTTTAAATCAAAGAACAAAGTCCATATTTTATGACCAATGGTAAAACTAAGCTTTCAACATCCGAGCTTATATGTTAATTTATGAAAACGCCCCAAAAAAAAAGATTCTGGTAAAAATCCGAAAAACATAAAATAAAGGAAAATTGGATCCAGAAAATCAAAAAATTAACTAATTAGACAGTTGGTCTCATTAATTGCCATCACCGTTTCAAGTTTCATTAGCCTAGACCTATTTCTACTCGCGAAATACTGGAAAAACTCCGAGAAATCTTATATATTTACGGAGGGCTATAAGGGGGCAAAAGAGTAAAATATGAAAAAAAGCAGAAATTAGTTTTTTTGTAAATTAAGTGAGCTATTGTTGGTCCAAATATCTAAGTCGTATGTGTATTTGCAACACAGCAGGAATGACCGGACGCGAACATCAAAATTAGGCCTATTTTGGGATATTTTTTTTATTTCTGCCCCTTTTAAAATCAATTTTCAAAATCCCAATGAATGCTCCCGTTTGAAATATATTATTTACATCCTAGTGCAATTTTGAAGTTCTCTGCCTTTCTATATTGGATTTAAGCAGCAAAAATACAAAACGGGGGCCAAACTTTGGGGACTCCTGGCCCCCGTCACAAAGCGAAAATCGAAAAAAACAGAAATTGGTTTTTTGGAAATATTCCCGAGAATCTTCTTTCCGAGATTTGTTGCTTTATCTTTATTCCCCACGAAGTTACATCAAAATATCATAAAATTTTGTGAAACACCCCCGAAAATCGATGTTTGTCATTTTTCGCAACCTTAAAATTCAAATATCGAAATCGGGGAAACAGCTTTCTTGGCACGGTAGTTAGAAACCTTTCTGCAAAAATTCGAAGATCTGCGCTTATTGGGGGCCGAGCCAGACGACCGAACGTGCAATTCTGTTCTGTTTTCCTGGAGGGCAGGGGATCCAAATTTCGAAAAACCCCGTCTTAGCACGCCCCGACACTATCCATCCATAGAGTCGATGGCCCCAGTATATTTTGCTGTGCGATAATGAGTCAGTGAGTCAGTCAGTAGATGTCCTCTTTTATATATAGATTTAAATAAGTTTAAATTCAATAGTGATTATTGTCATTTTGGGCACAACCCCCCAACCCCCCCCCGGGTCATTCTCTGTAAGCTTTCGGTGACACCCCTTCCCCCCCTTGGATGGATGACGTAATTTGTACACACTCCTAATCTATATCGTATATTGTACTCATTTCCTGCTCAAGTTCCCGAACTTGATGTGGAAATATATGGCAACAGTAATTTCGACGAAGGCACTCACTACTTGGATGGTAGTGGTTGCACATGATACTTTGTCTGTTTACTCTGCAATTCCAACAAACTCAGTAGTTTGCTCACTACTTGGTAATCTGTACGCTGCTCTAGATGTTTTAAAGCAAAACTTGGGCTTTCATCCCTTTGTGTGGTTTTGCAATCGCAATTTCCACAGTTGACACGCTTGCATCGTCGACAGCGGCGTCGGAACTTTGATAATCCTTGGTTACTTACCACTTGCTCAGTTTCCCAATAGTCTGCTAATTCTCCACTATCTACATTTACTGTTCATTTTTAAAGATTTTCAAAAAACTGTTATGTTCTAAAAACTATCAATTGTAAAAAAAGCCCAAACAACAGGAATTCTATAATTTTTACAAATCAATTTTGTTTTATAATTTGCAGAAGTAGAATGAATCTCCATTACACGGCTTAGAGGGGAGGTAGTATGGCTGATACTAAACCAAAAAAGTTCACATGAACATGGGTCCGAATTTGAACGATAACTGAGATATGAACAGAAATTAAAATACTGCAACCAAGATCAATAAATTAATAACTCAGCATCTGTAAAGCCTAGATTAATGAAATTTGGAGGGCACATTACACTGTGTATACCGTTAAAATTTGATTGAATTCCAACTAGAATTTTCCGAGTTACTGATTCAACATCATAACACGTGTTCACTGCGTAACTCGGAAACTTCTCACTGCAATTCGATAAAATTTAAACGGTATACACAAACTTATGTATAGAAGTCCTCCAAATTTCACTCATCCAGGCTTTACAGAACCTGAGTTATTAAGTTGTTGATGTTGGTGGCAGCATTTTTATTTCTCTTCATATCTCAGTTATCGTTCAAATTCGGACCCATGTTCATATGAACCTTTTTGGTTAGACTCACCCATAAAACTTCCCCTCCAAGTTTGTACAGAACGTTCAAATACACCCTGTATGCACAAACTTTGTTGCGTGATCATACCATCGTTGAAAAATTGTGATTTGCGTGATTATACCATTATTGATGCAAACTTTGCTTGTTGATGATGCGATACCTCTTATTAGTATGCCTTGCCATAACAATGAATATCGATTTTATATCGATAGTTATTATTTCTCGAAATCTAAGGTAGATAGCGACCTTCCTCATGCTTTGAAGATCAAGTGTGCAAAGTTTCTTCAAGATCGGAATTAAATTATTAATTTGTATAAAATACAACCCCATAAACACCCGTCTTCTTCTATATATATAAGTAGCAGAGGTACCCAGCGTTGCCCGGAATAATTACACATGTAGGTAAACAGAACAATCTCAAAAAATTAAATTATAACTTCCCAGTTGTTTATATAATAATTCAATCAATACAACACAGAGCAAAGGGACTGTCCATTCTATGAAAAATACGAAAAACAGGAATTTTATACCGTGACTTTATTTAAACTCTTCTTGTCTTGCCTCACCACTGCGGAGCGTCACCAGATACTTTAGACTCAAGTTTATCTTGCTCTTTACGTAGAAGCTCTTGATCTATTCAAAACTCCCGATGTTCAGATGTTTCAAATGCCGGTATAGTTTTTTCTGTTTTAGTTGCAGAGTTTCTCTGACCAATACTAGTTCTTTCTCTTTCTTTTCCAGACATAAATTTTTGCCTGTCGTTTGGACGTTTGATAGGGAGTTCAAGGGAGACGCGCGTGACCCCTTTGCCTCATCAATAGACGCTGCCTTATTAATGTCCTGTCACTGCATCATTCTATGCTCATTATTATTAGTTCTTGGAAACGAACATTCAGTCATCGCATTATCAGCATCTCAGTTTTCAAAATATAAACTTTCCCACCGAATATAGTCAAAACGTATTTTTAGGAAATGTTTGGATCTGCTGTGCTACCAAATAAAGCTAGATGGTAACCTCGGTGTGGCTCGGACTTTTTTTTTGGATAAATTTTGAAATATCTTAGAAATAAACACATGAAAACGCTTAGAATTAATACAGTAAAAATTCTTAATTAAAATTTGAATTTTTTTTTAAAGTCTCACTATAGATTGGCCTCTCCTATAACGCCACTGCTAGACTAAATAGTTTCTTACGTAATCTTACTTTAGTTCAGGGCTGTCCAAGATTACTATCTGCGGGCAGCGCCCGTAAACGCGGGTTATTTTCCTTACCCGCCTACTGCACATTACGTAGGTAATAGGCTATGTTATGTTCCTTATGTTACTTAAAGTCGAGTTGCTAACTATCAATTCGACATTGTTAAAAAAAAGAAAGAGGCAGTTTACCATTTTATTTCCTTCGTTTTAATGTGACAATTTTCTCGATATCAGGTAGAATTGTATTTTCTTTTTCCCGATAGGACACGATTGCATATTAAGCATTTTGAATCCGATCTGTGAACAATGAAAAAAAACATAATCTCCCACTCCGGTTTAAATACTGGTTCAGTGATTTTATGCTTTTTCGGAATGTACGACATGTTATGCGAGACGAAAAACAAGCAAATATCAGTAACAAAAGAAATAATGTCTCATTTAATGCAATCTTCTCCTAAAGTCTGGCAACACTGCTTAGGAAAAACTATACCCACTCCCCTCCTGAGTTTTGGACTATCTCCTTGGCTTTGCGCATGAACTTGGTCCGCGAGCACTTTATGTTGCACGATTTGGATGGCTCTGCTTTAGATGTACACTTGATGTTGTTGCAATTCCCCTTCTTCTCTCGATGTCTTGAATCAAAACCTGGCCTTTCATCTCTTTGTGTAGTCTAGTGGTCGCCGATTATTCTATTGACATGCTTACCATTTGTTCAATACAGCATGGAGCTAACGGAATGCTTCCTCTGTCGTCTTTCCACTCTTTCTCAATAGTCTGCTAACTCTCCATTATCTCCAGTTACTGATCATTTTAAAAGATTTTCAAAAGTACTAAGAACTCTCTTTTCTAAGAAAAGCCTGAATAACAGGAATTCTATGCATTGTTACAAATTGAAACTTATCTATATTGCCAAACTTTGCCTTTCATTGTTGGTCATGAGATATATATTGTTGATCCCTGCCTAGCATTGGTGCATTGCATGTTGACACCATTGTTGATAAGTATTGTTGCACTAACTTTTCCTTGCATTGTTGGTCATGAGATATACAAGGTCTTTATAATTAAAGTTCCATTTTTACACGGCCATTAAAAAAAACTACTGGACCAAAACTATAATTCTTGGTAAAATTAAACAAGAGGGCATAGGAAGTTCATACACACCGAAAAAAATTAGTTCAAAAGGTCACCACCAGCATGGAATGGTGCTCTATGCAATATTCGTATACGAAGACACGAAGGCACAGGTTAACAATTTGGTTTATCCACATACGCTTTACAAGTCATTTGGTTTTCAGAAATTAGAAAGGGAGCCTCGTTGTTAGTACACCTCGTTTGTTAGTAGTCGATGATGCCTGTTACCATGCAAGACCGTGCGTTTCTGATTAAATGTTATTATGAATGCAATAGCAATGTACGGCAGGCTTTGCAACATTATCGTACCGTTTGACGGATACATGTACGTCGGGGGCCAATTACACCGCAGAGTTTGAAGATGATGACAAAGTTAGAAGCCACAGGTTTGTTATCGGTAGCTCCTGGCCGAGGAAGGAAACCCATCTCTGAGGCAACCATAGAGGCTGTTTCAGTAGCTGCAGAGGAAGCAAAAATGGAAACCTCACAAGGGGCGTGCAGCGTAAGTGCTGTTGCACGTAGAATAAACTTACCATTGAGTACGGTGTACAAGATCGTACGTAAAGTGCTGCGGTAATACCCATACAAAATCCACCTTGTCCAACAACTCGAATCTAACGATCTTCCTCATAGAGAAATATTCGCATTGGAATTCCTTGCAGGGATGGCGGTGAAGAGCATTGGCCATGAAATATTTTGTGGATGGACGAGGCCCATTTTTACCTGAATGGGGATGTCAACACCCATAATTGAAGGATTTGGGCCACTAGTCCACCTCATGTTCTACACCAAATTCCATTGCATTCTCTTAAAGTCACCGTGTGGTGTGGTATGACAGCAAATGCCAGAATTGGACCGTATTTTTTGAAGAGCAGTAGAGAGTTAGACTCGTGACATGCACTGTGACTGCTGCTCGGATGGTGTCGATGCTAAAAAGTTTTGTGATACCAGAACTTTTGCAACGTGGCATTTAGACACAATGATTTTTATACAGGATGGGGATCCACCTCATATTGGTACATTTACTTCAGCAACGTTTCACAGATGAACGGATTATAGGCCGAAACTTCTCTCTTTCTTGGCCACCCCGGTCACCAGATAACAACCACTGTGACTTCTGGCTCTGGGGTTACCTCAAAGCCACTGTTTATAGTGATAACGTCAGGAATTTGCAAAACTGAAAAATGCGATATGCCGACAGGTGCGCAACATTCCTCCTGATATGCTACGAGCTACAGTTGAGAACGCAGTAGTCCGGTGTAACCTGCTTTCAGTCAATGGTGGAGGCCACATTCAACATGTAATTAACCTGTAATCTAATTTAGTAACGATTAAAGACTTGTTAACCTGTGTCTTCCTGTCTAATTTCGTATACGAATATTGCATAGAGCGCCATTTCATGCAGGTGGTGACCTTTTGAACTATTTTTTTTCCTAGGTCTGAACTTCCCATGCCCGTTTGTATAAGATTACCAAGTATTATAGCTTTTGGTCCAATAGTTTTTTTATGGCCATGTCAAAATGGAACATTAATTATAAAGGCCTTGCATATTGTTGGTCTAAAAGAGTGTTTGTGAATTGCGTGCTGATACCATTGTTGATACCAATTGTTGTACAAACCTTGCTCTGCATTGTTGGTCATGAAATATTTCTCATTAATATGCCTTGCCATAACCATGAATATCGATTTTTATTATTTTTCCGAAATCTGAGGTAGACAGTGACCTTCCTCATGCTTTGAAGGTCAAGTATGCAAAATTTCATCAAGATCGGAATAAAACTGTAGATTTGTACAAAAAACGTACAGACAGACCCACCCACCCACAAACATCTTTATATATATAGAAGACTAGCAGACGACCCGGCGTTGCCCAGGATAATTACGCTTGTAGGTAAATACACACACACACACACACACACTCACACATACACACACATACACACACAAAGAAACACGCACACTTTTCCCAATCGTCTGAACGCTTGTTAGGGAGCTGAAGGATTACACGTGTACCTCCTTTCCCTCATCGAGAGAGACTGCCCTATCTATATTGTCTAATATAACCATTTCCTGTTCATTATTAATAATTCTTGGAAACGAATGTTCTGTCATTGCATTATCATTTTATGTTCATTGTTATAATTCTTTGAATAATTTTGTGCTCATTGTTATTGGTGAATTGCGTGTTGACACCATTGTTGGTACCTATTGTTGCACAAACTTTGATTGCATTGTTGGTCATGAGATATATATTGTTGGTCCGTGCAGAGTGTTTGTGAATTGCGTGTTGATGCCATTTTTGTTACTTTTGTTGCAAAAACTTTGTCTTGCATTGTTGGTCATGAGATATTTCTCATTAATATGCCCTGCCATAACCATGCATATCGATTTTTTATCAACAATTATTATTTTTTCGAAATCTGAGGTAGACAGTGACCTTCCTCATGCTTTGAAGGTCATGTATGCGAAATTTTATCAAGATCGGAATAAAACTGTAGATTTGTATAAAAAACAAACAAACAAACACATAAACCCACAAACCCATAAACAAGCAAACATCCTTCATTATATATAGAGAGAGAAGAAGGATGTTTGTTTGTGGATTTGCTTGTGGGTCTGTTTGTGTGTATTGAATACAAATCTACAGTTTTATTCCGATCTTGATGAAATTTTACATACTTGACCTTCAAAACATGAGGAAGGTCACTGGCTACCTGAGATTTCGGAAAAATAATAATTATCCATAAAAAAATCGATATTCATGGTTATGGCAGGACATATTAATAAGAAATATCTCATGACCAACAATGCAAATAAAAGTTTGTGGAACAATAGATATCAACAATGGTGTAAACACGCAATGCACCAACAGTATGCAAGGATCAACAATATATGTCTCATGACCAACAATGCAAGGCAAAATTTGTAACAATGCATAGAATTCCTGTTATTCAGGCTTTTCTTAGAAAAGAGATTTCTTAGTACTTAACAATTTTTTGAAAATCTTTAAAAATGATTATTAACTGGAGATAATAGAAAGTTTGCAGACTATTGAGAAAGAGTGGAAAGACCACAGAAAAGCACTCCTTTAGCTCCATGTGGTATTGAGCAAATGTTAATCAGCTCAATACTAGAATCGGCGATAGCTAGACTACAAAAAGAGTTGAACGCTCAAGTTTTGATTCGAGACATCGAGAAAAGAAAGGGAATTGAAGCAATATCAAGTCTACATGTAAAGTATGATTACGTGAGTAAGAAATTATTTAGACTAGCAGTGGCATCCTTGGAGAGGTCCATCCATTGTGAGCCTATAAAATTTTTTTTTCAAATCTTTATTAAGTATTTTTACTGTATTAATTCTAAGCGTTTTCATGTGTGTTATTTTTAAGATATTTCAAATTTAAAAAAAAAAAAGTCCAAACCAGGGTTATCACCTAGTTTATTTGGTAGCACAGCAGGTCCAAACATTTCCTAAAAATGGATAGAGAATGGATAGTCCGTTTGTTCTGTGTTGTATTGATTGAGTTATTATTTAACCAATTGGGAGTTATAATTTAATCTTTTGACATCTATCTCTTTACCTACAAGTGTAATTAACCCGGGCAACGCCGGGTACCTCTGCTAGTTATATATATAGAAGATGAAGGATGATTGTTTGTTTGTTTGCGGGTATTTGAATACAAATCTACAGTTTTATTCCGATCTTGATAAAATTTTGCATACTTGACCTTCAAACCATGAGCAACGTCATTCTCTACCTCAGATTTCGAAAAAATAATAATTATTGATAAAAAATTGATATTTATGGTTATGGCAAGGCATAATAATGAGAAATGTCCTATGACTAACAATGCAAGGCAAAGTTTGTGCAACAATAAGTATCAACTATGGTATCAACACGCAATTCACAAACATTCTGTACGGAGCAACAATATATATATATATCATGACCAACAATGCAAGGCAAAGTTTGTGGAATATAGAATTCAATGCATGGCAAAATTTGTAACAATGCATAGAATTCCTGTTATTCAGGCTTTTCTTAGAAAAGAGATTTCTTAAAACTTAACAATTTCTTGAAAATCTTTAAAAGTGCTCAGTTACTGGAGATAATGAGTTAGCAGGCTATTGAGAAAGAGTGAAAGACTATAGAGGAAGCACTCCTTTAGCTCTGTGCTATATTGAGCAAATGGTATGCAAGTAAATAGAAGAATCGGCGACCGCTAGACCACACAAAGTGATGAATGGCCAATATTTGCTTCAAGACATCGAAAGAAGAAAGGAAATTCAACAATATCAAGTATACATCTAAATTAAGATAATGTGAGTAAAAAATTATTTAGACTAGAAGGCATCCTTGGAGAGGTCCATCCATTGTGAGCTTTTATGAAATTTTTTTTCGGTAAATCAAGTCCTGGTATATCACCTAGAATGGATTTTTTCAGTGAAGAGGTAAATTCCTGTCTTTCGGATTTTTTGTAGAATGGATAGTCCCTTCGCTCTGTATTGCAGTGATTGAGTTATTATTTAACCAATTTAGAGGTTTAATTTAGCTTTTTAAGGTTGTCCTGTTTACCTACAAGCGTAATTATCCCTGGTAATGCCGGGTCCTCTGCTAGTATATACCGGATGTCCCGGATTTTCAAAATCAATAAAAAAAAGATGGAATGCGATAGATATGTATCGTTTGTAGCCTTATGTTTAGGAAATCAGAGAAATTTATCCCACCAAATTTCAAATATAGTTAACATTTCTACCAAGAGATGGCGCTGCAGGCGATCTGTACTGCATGTGAGGCAATTTCACGTGACATGTTTGAATGGATGTCGGCAAATCTTTGCCTTAGACTGCGCCACGTTGTTGCTGCCAATGGGGGTTACATTGAATATGTCATTGATTAGTTTTTTGCAAAAGTCCTTGCAACATTTTCATACCGGTTTTTATTTTTTCTTAGTTTTCAGCACCACCTGAAATTTGGTGGGATAAAATTCCCTGTCTTCCAAAGCATAAGGCTGTAAACGATACATATCTATCTGAATCCGTCTTTTTTTTTATTGATTTTCAAAATCCATCAGTCATTTTTGTGACACCCGGTATATAAAGAAGGATGTTTGTTTGTTTGTTTGTTTCTTATGCAAATCTAGAATTTTATTCTGATCTTGATGAAATTTTGCATACTTGACTTTCAAACCATGAGGGCGGTCACTGTCTACCTCAGATTTCGGAAAAATAATAATTATCGATAAAAAATAGATATTCATGGTTATGGAAGGTCCTAATAATTAGAAATATCTCATGACCAACAATGCAAGGCAAAGTTTGTGCAAGAATAGGTATGAACATTGGTATCAACACGCAATTCACAAACATTCTGCATGGATCAACCAATATGTATCTCATGATCAACAATGAAAGGAAAAGTTTGTGCAACAATAGGTATCAACAATGGTGTCAACAAGCAATTCACACTATGCTCGGACCAGCAGCAGATATCTCATGACCAAGAATGCAAGGCAGAGTTTGTGCAAGAATAGGCCCGTCGTGTTCGCATCAACAATGGTCACAATGCGCAATTCACTAATAACAATAAGCACAAAATTATTCAAAGAATTATAACAATGAAGATAAAATGATGATGCAATGACAGAACATTCGTTTCCAAGAATTATAACAATGAACATAAAATGATGATGCAATGACAGAACATTCGTTTCCAAGAATTATTAACAATGAACAGTAAATGGATATAAAAGATGATATAGATAGGGCTGTGTCTCTCGATGAGGCACAGGAGGTACACGTGTCTTCCTTCAGCTCCCTAACAAGCGTTCAGACTAATAGGAAAAGTGTGTGTGTTTCTTTGTGTATGTTTGTGTATGTTTACCTACAAGTTTAATTATCCCGGGCAACACCGGGTCCTCTGCTAGTATATATACTGGGTAGGCAAGGAATAACGAGAGGTGTTCAGAGGTCGCTAGTGGGAATTCTACCAAGCCAAATGCAGTACATTATCGTGTATATACTTAGTGGAACATGCAGTTTCGATTTCTGCAAAAAAAATAAAAAGTACCAAAAGTCGCCATAGGGGGTGCTTATTTCAAGAAACAATGAATACATTTGCATAGGCACGTTCCGTGTTGAGCAATCATACAATAAAAAGCAAGGCTGAGGATTTCCCATTATTCACGAACGAATGGCCTGACAATAACGCTTACTCTGCCTGACCGGGCGTTATTAATAAAGTTGTTTTATCACAAGAGCGACAATGCAAGTGCTGTCCTTCGTGAATTCCGGCGATTGAAAACGTTACGAAGAGGATCGATGAGCATAACTAACTTACGGAAAATGATTGAACGATTTGAATCTACCGGAATTCTAGGAGTGCGACCAGGCCGGGGATGCAAACGAATCAGGCAGCAACACGTTTTTCAGACAACAGAATAATTAGTCATGCATTTCCCATGGTATGGCCACCCAGGTCGCCTGATCTCAACCCTTGTGATTTTTGGTTATGGGGATATTTGAAAAGCCTTGTGTATCAAGCACAAGTTCCTGACCTCTCAACTTTAAAGAATCAAATAATGTTACATATCAGACTAATTAATGCAGATATGCTGCGAGCTGCCATAGAAAATGTCGTGTACCGCATGCAGCTATTGGAACAGCACACTGGTGGTCATATTGAAACACATTTGTAATTAAAAATAAAACATTGTTTATTGTTGTTACTAAAGTTGGTTTGTACAGTATTTGTTCATTTGACAATTATGTATTCATTGTTTTCTTGAAATAAGCGCCCCCTATGGCGACTTTTGGTACTATTTTTTTTTTTTTTGCAGAAATCGAAAACTGCATGTTCCACTAAGTATATACACCAAAATGTAGCTCTGAACACCTCACGTTCTTTCTTGCCCACCCAGAATATTAACCAAGAATGAAAGGCAAAGTTTGTGCAACAATAGGTATCAACAATAGTGCTAACACGCAATTTACACTCTGTACGGACCGACAATATATATATCAAGGCCAACAATGCAAGTAAAAGTTCGTGCAACAATAGGTATCAAGAATGGTATCAACACGCAATGATCCAACACTATGCAAGGATCAACAATATATAAATCATGACCAACAATGCAAAGCAAAGTTTGTTCCTTATAGATAAGTTTCAATTTGTAAGAATGCATACAATTCCTGTTATTCAGGCTTTTCTTAGAAAAGAGAGTTCTTAGTACTTAACAATTTCTTGAAAATCTTTAAAAATTATTAGTAACTGGAGATAATGGAGAGTTAGCAGACTATTGAGAGAGAGTTTAAAGACGACAGAGGAAGCATTCCTTTACCTGCTTTCTGTATTGAGCAAATGGTAAGCATGTAAATAGAAGAATCGGCGACCACTAGACTACATAAATAGATGAATGGCCAAGTTTTTTTTCAAGACATCGATAGTGGGAAATGCAACAACATCAAGGGGAACATCTAAAGTAAGATTAACTGATTAACAAGATTAACCGACTAAGAAATTATTTAGGCTAGCACCGGCATACATGGAGCGGTCCAACCATTGTGAGCATTTAAAAATTTTTTTCCGAATTTTCCTTATGATATTTTACTGTATTAATTCTAAGCGTTTTCTTGTGTTTATTTTTAAGATATTGCAAAATTTAATTATAATACCAGTCCGAGCCATGCCAGGGTTTATCACCTAGCTCATTCGGTAGCACATCAGATCCAAGCCTTTCATAAAAATACACTTTGATTATATTCTGATGGAACATGTATATTTTGAAAACTGAGATGTTGATAATGCGATGATTGAACGTTCGTTTCTAAGAATTATTATTAATGAGCATAAAATGATGATGAATGACAGAACATTATTAAGGCAGCGTCTATTGATGAGGCAAAGGAGTCACGCATGTTTACCTTCAGATCCCTATCAAACATCCAGACGATTGACAAAAATTTATGTGCCTGGAAAGGAAAGAGAAAGAACAAGTATTGGTCAGAGAAACTCTGCAACTAAAGCAGAAAAAGCTATACGGGCATTTGAAACATCTGACCAACGGGAGTTTCGAATGTTGCTAGAAAAACTTGAGTCTAAAGTATCTGGTCCCAGTATATCACCTAAATATTCCTGGTTTTCGTATTTTTCGTAGAATGGATAGTCTTTTTGCTCTGTGTTGTATTGTTTGGGTTATTTTATAACCAACTGGGAGTTATAATATGATTTTGTGAGATTTTATGTTTACCTACATGTGTAATTATCCTGGGCAACGCCGGGTACCTCTACTTGTTATATATATATAGTTACTAGCAGAGGTACCCTGCGTTGCCTGCGATAATGACATGAGTGGATAAAGAGAATAATCTCAAAAAATTAAATTATAACTCCCAATTAATTAAATAATGACTCAATCAATACAATACAGAGCAAAGGGACTATCCATTCTAAGAAAAATACGAAAAACAGGAAGTCTAGGTGATATACTGGGACTTTATCTAAACTCCTCTTGACTTGCCTCACCACAGCAGAGCATCACCAGTTACATTAGACTCCTAAAGTTTGTCTTGCCCTGCATCACCTTCTTGCTCTATTTAAATTTTGAAATATCTTAAAATAAACACATGAAAACGCTTAGAATTTTTGCAGTAAAAATTCCTAATGAAAATTCGAAAATTTTTTTTTTAAAGACTCACAATGGATGGACCTCTTCAAGAATGCCACTGCTAGTCTAAATAATTTCTTACTCACATAATCTTATTGTAGATGTACACTAGTCTGCTAACTCTCCATTATCTTCAGTTACTGATCATTTTTAATGATTTTCAAAAAATTCTCAAGTACTAAGAAATAACCGGAATTCTATGCATTCTTACAAATTGAACCTTATCTATATTGCAAAAGCTTTGTCCTGCACTGTTGGACATGAGGTCTACAGTGAAGAAAGTGTTTTAAAGAGCTGTCTCTAAAAGCACTGCTTTTAAAGCAGTCTGCCTTCACCTTCCACAGAGCACTTGGATTGCTACCTCTCTCTACAATGGAGAAAATTTCAAAAAGGTTAGGATGTGGTGAATGGGTGGTGATTATATCTAGAATGATGAAAGTTAGTCAAGGTATGAGGTTGGATAGGAGAAAATTTAATTATAAATAAAACTAAAATTTCTTAAAATACAATCGTCATTATTGTATTCTCTAACATTTGTAAGATCATAATTACTTGAGAAATTAAAAATCAGGAAAACACAAGGTTAAAATATTTCGGGGCTCAAGAATAGCACTGTAGCTCATAAACAGTAAAAAGCCCCAACTACCTTAGAGGTTTAGTCTTGCATTATTGATATTAACACAAACTCAAAAAAGTAAATAATATCTATATTATGAAAATAAATGGTAGTTACTAAGTCAACTAGCATCAAATGAAAAATAGACAAAAACAAATATAATGCAAAACTAGAACAATGGCTGAATACAAACTTACCACGCTGGATCTCTCTGGTCTCGACTGATCCATTCGCTGATCCATGTGGAGTCTCATGCCCTAGGAAGGCTGATTCTGAATGCCACTCTAATCACATGCTTCCCCTTTTACATCAGGGGCCAAAACCGCAGGGAATTATGGGATCGCCCTATGGTGGCACATCAAGAAACACCCATTACACTTCCGGAATACATAGCAGGCATAATGGGACAACAATCAGCGAACCAACAGTACCCAGCATGCCAAGCGTCAAAGCAGAGTCAAACAGGGCAAAAAAAACAACAATGAAACTTCTATAAAATCCCATTTTCTACACATAATACTGAAACAATAGTTTCTACACAAATTAGAGTCAGTTAACAGCCAGCAATCATGGACAGAATGAGGAATTCAACTGGTATACTTTCATAATTCCACATGGTGTATTCTTGGAAGTGGTTTCCACAGCTCCTTGTAAGTTCGCATGTTCCCAATAAGAAATTTGACACTATTAGTTCTGGAGAGTGTCGTGCAACCCTTATTAAAGTGGGGTCTGATTGAGATTCTGCTGGCACAATAGGTCCTCCGTCGTGTTCTGACAAGACAGGTTGAGGCTGGGGTTCTGAAGGCCGAATGTGGTTGTGCACATCTCTCACCCGCCCAGGGTCTGCCCCTTCCGAGCATCCACGGGTTCTTTTTCTTCTTCGTCCAGGTCAGGTTCTTCAAGATATTGTGGCTGAGCTTGCTTGGCTTTCTTCTGGTTCAAGGTTTTGGTCCATGACCCATAGCAAGGTTTCAGCCTATCTATATGCATTATCTGTCTGTCCTTTTTCCAGACACCTTTGACCTTGTAACTCACCTTGGATATAATTCTTTTTATATGAAAGGGTCCCAAGTATCTATGCCCCAGTTTATTTTTCCTCCCCATTTGCAGAGCATCCAAACTCTTTCCCCCAGAGAATATGATTGCAACCTTTTTCTGCCTTTATTTCTTTGAGTCACTTCTTTATTTTTGTTAAACTGATACAACCGTTCAGCCCTTTCCCTAGTCTTCATAAGTCTCTGAACCAGATCAGAGAGGTAATCATGAACAGAAACTTTAGTACCAGTTCCACCCTCCCAGGAGAGAGGCAGATTCCTCACCAGTGTTCCCGTTAGGGTTAGTTCGGATAGTGAACAAGGCCTCTTCAAGCCTTTCATCCCAGTTTCGCGTTTCGTCATCTCACAAAGTCCTAAGTATTTCAGTGATGAACTGGTTGAGCCGTTCCACCAATCCATTACAGTCCGGACTGTAGGTGGAAGTGTGGTGCACGTCAATGTGCAGGTCCTCACACAGGACTCTTAATAATTCTGAGGTGAAATTAAACCCCTGTCAGAAACTAACTCATCAGGTATCCCGAACCGGCAAATAATGAGTTCCATTATCGCTTTAGCAACAGTCACGGCAGACTGGTCGGGGAACGCACAAGCCTCCAGGAACCTTGAGAATACATTTATACATACCAGTATATATTTATTACCCTTTAAGCTCTCGGGTAGCGGCCCTATCAGATCCAGAGCAACCTTCTGGAACGGAAAGAAGCTGATAGACCTACCTGAAAGGGAGCCTTTCCTTTGACCAGCTTGCATTGCTGGCACACCCTGCACTTCCTTACCAGTTCCTTAACCTCCTTATCTATGTTGGGATAATAATACCATATTCTAAGCGAGTTGAGTGTTCTTCCCACTCCTTGATGTCCTGCTCAATTGCCTGAGTGAGCTTTCTCCATTAATTCATGATGCATTGATCTACCAACACATAATCTACCACGATTTGCCAGCCCGTTTCTCATGAGCACATGAGGTTTGTGGTCACATCGTACGACTACCTGAAATCCTAGCACGATATGGCAGAGTTGTCTTAATCTTATTAAGATGGCCAGTGTCTCCTTTTCAACGGTGCTGTAGTTTAGCTCGGCCTTATTTAGCTTGTAACTATAAAATGCGATGGGTCTAAGGCGCCCATCTTTCATTTGGTGAAGTGCCGCCCCTATGGCCCCAATGGATGCATCAGTAAAGAGGACAAACTCCTTTTTATAATCCGGAGGGATAAGAATTGGTTGACTACAGAGGTTTGATTCAGATAAAATGAGACGACTTTGCAGTTCTGTTACGATTGTGGAATACCATGGCGCCACCATCGGTTGTGTTTGATGTGAGAGCCACGTTGTTGGACTATCGCCCAGCACTGTCATTTCCACTAAAGTAGGCCGAGTTTGAGGGACTCCATGGGAAGTTCGTTTCACACCTGTTGACACACTTTCCATAGCCCATCAATGGTTCTTGGTTGGCGACTTCCGAGCCGTTGTTTCAGGAGACCAAAACCACAGAAATTCATTGGTGATGCGTCAGGAGTTTCTACAGGCACATTAGAGAAGGAAATAACTCGTATGCCCGTCTCCTGTTTCATCTTCCATTAAGCCACAGATGACTTGGCAGTGTTTAGTTGTGTTCAGTCACTCAGTTATATGACCGTGCGCTTTATGACGTTGCTTCAGCCCAAGATTGTCCTGAATTATTCTGGAGACTGTTGCCTGTGAAATACCTTTCCTTTGGGCTAGACTACTCTGTGTGGGGGGATTTTCTTTCAGCACTTCAGACCGGATTTCTCGCACCACCTGAGCTGGGAGTGTTGGCTGGGACTTGGTTCTGGTGTGCTTCTCTGCTCGTCCACGTTCATTAGATGGTCGCAATTTGTTCTTTTTGATTATTCGACCAACAGTAGCTTTGGATACCACAATACCATTTCGTTTGCATAATTCCACAATGCACGAAAAACTGAAGTTAGCTTCGGAAAGGCCATACATATACCCTTCCCAAAAAGCTGCGATTTTGGAAGCCATGTTTCAGCATGAAATGTCCCAAATAACAGCAACAAGTGTATACAAAGCTAATCCCCATGAATAGTGGACGAGTCATGCAAATCACATTCCGTAAAGGTCATATGTGGCGGTTAAAGTCGTCTCATTTTATCGGAATCAACCCTCCATACTTAACACTATTTTTATCTGGTCAAAGGCCATCTGACTTTCATTAGTCCACTTAAATATAGGTCCCTTTTTAGTCAAATTAGTAATTGGTAATAGGGTTTTGACAAATTTCTAATGAAGGGCCAGTAGAAGTTAACCGCCTTCAATAAGGATCTCACCTCCTTAACATTCGTGGGTGGGGGAATCAATTCAATATGTTGTACGTTTCCTGGGCCAGGACAAATTCCCTCAGCTGAGATAATGTGTCCAAAGTATTTGACATCAGGGATGCAGAATGAACACTTAGATTTCTTTATTATCTGATTCTTTCCCTTCAATGTATTTAGTACCACTCTAGCAAAACCAAGTGGTGTTCAAATGTTTCAGAATAGACGAGAATGTCATCTTGAAAGACAAAAAACCCCCTTTCCAAGTATTCACTAAGAAAGTCTGACATGAACCCTTGAAATGCAGATGCCGAATTCTTCCCACCTCGTCAATTGAAATTTTCTCCAGAGGGTCTGAAAAGCATAGCACTCCTTCAAATGCTCTGCTAGAGGAATCTGGAAGTATCCGGAGTTGAGGTCCAACACGGAAAATTATCTACCGTAAAATCTGTTACACACACCAGGTATTCAAATACACGCCAGTCTCAAGTAAAAGTCGAGTGGGGTTTACAAAATAGATTAAAAGTCGGATATTTTTCGGGTCATCGATATAAATTCCGGCATTTTTCCTCACTTTCAGATTATCAAACGTCTTCTCAAGTGTATGCCTTCTCATTGGCTGCTTCATTTAACCCATTCTAATTTCGACCTATTCCATGCTGCCCTACCCCTGCATATAAAGAAGTTCTCGTTTGTAGGGTCTCAATACTAAATAACCAGATGGAAATGAAGTGGCATACAAAGTATAAAAAACAGAGGCATATACTTGATGTCAACTTCGAAGACATTGGCAACGTTTTCATTCCCGGATTATTGGAAGAAGTAATACCACCCTCCCCCTGCTGTCTCATACTCTTCTGATGATGATCAGTCTTATTTTTTGCTTTTTCATAATGTGGAAGACCTCTTTGGGTTAGTCAGGCTTCTTGCCTATTTCAGCGTATTTCATGTGGAATTTATTCCGGAAGGGTGAGATTCGTTTAAGTACAGCTTACGTCCCACCTGAATAAATGTGCACTTCACTGTTTGATTGTCAATTGCATCTCATTACAAACTTCTCCATTCAGGTTAATTTTTTATTACTCCATTTATTTTATTTGATTTTATTTTATTTTAAGTACCGGTAAATTACTTCTTATGCTCAGTGGTTAACTTCTTATATGCAGGTGAACATGGAATCAGGGAAAAGAAAATCATACGACATAGCATAAAAGCCATTCAGTATGCCAAGTAAAAAAGTGGCAAATTTTTTTATGAAATTGCAATTCAAAACTTTCTCGTATTCGTTGCAGTGTGACTAGTGACCAGGAAAACCAGGAAAAGTCAGGTTATTTCTTGTAACCGCAAAAAGTCAGGGAATTTTACAATTATTTATTTTTATTTTATCTAATTATTAATTTTTAGTTTTACAAAAACATTTTTTTTTATTAAATTACAATTCAAAACTTTGTCGATTTATTGCAGTGTGACTAGCAACTGGGAAGAGCGGGAAAAGTAAGGTTATTTCTTGTAACCGCAAAAAGTCAGGGAATTTACCATTATTTGTTTTATTTTATCTAATTATTAATTTTTAGTTTTACAAAAAAATTTTTTTTTATTAAATTGTAATTTAAAACTTTGTCGGATTTATTGCAGGGTGACTAGCGACTGGGAAAACCAGGAAAAGTCAGGGAATTTTACAAAACCAGCAAAAAAATGCGAAATTGGAACAAAAAATTGGTCAGGAAAAATGACATGATCAACCGGAATAACTCAAGGAATTTTACACAATCGTTTCGTGACACCCTATTAGACACCTTAGACACCGGAATAGCCTTTAAGACAGGGTCTCAAATAAATGCCGGGTCTCGGTTAATAGCCGGGCGGGTCCGGACTATTGAAACAAATATATGCCCGGGCATGTATTCAAGATTTTACAGTATGTCCATTAAGACTTTGTAAGATCTCGTGGGGCTTTGGCATAGAAAAATCCACTCCTTGGGTAATACTATGATCGAGTGTCATACATATGTCTCCGTTTTCCTTCTGAACAATGAAAACCGAAGAGTTCCTCTGGACTTGCTGGGTTCAATAATACCTGCATTCCGGTACTGATCAATGCGCCTTTTAAATGATGCTAAATACTTATGGGGTATCAGATATTGTCTGACAAAGACAGGGCCCTTTTTCTCAATTTTGATATCAATAACTGTATCCCTGACCCCACTGAGGATCTCTATCTTTTCTCCAAACTAATGGCAAAGTTACTAAGAAGATTATTAAGCTCATATCCTTGGTTAAAATACTTTCCTGTTGGGTATATACCTGTACCCAATTACACTCATTTTAATGCCCTTGATTAGATCAGTACCTAAGATGGCTTAATATTCTCTTCCCCCAAGTCCATGCAGATGAACTTACGGTACCCTGAAATACCGTCCTCAGAATGAATGTTAGCCCATATTGCTCGGCTCACGTTCTGGACATGTCCACCTATTCCTTTTATTAGAAGGCCCACTTCTTCCCAGCTGACCTTGTTACTAAACCTATCAGCAATACCATCATCAATGATGGAAACTTGGGATCTGCGTCGACCACTGCCTATATATTATAACCCTCAACCTCTAAATTTATCTAATACAACCCATTATCAGTAATTTTTAATAAGACCAGATTAATTTGTTTATCTACCTTAGCCGGATCAAGCTGGTCAACAGGGTTCTCATAGTTTAAATGTCTGCTTTCACAGGATCTTGCATAGTGTCCCCGTTTCCCGCAGACAAAACAGCTCCCTCGATTTTGCATATAGTTACCCCTCTTAGGTTTTTCTTCTAGTTTCTTTTCGAGTACTTCCATCTTCTTGACTAATTTTTGTAATAGTTCCTGTTTTTCATCCCTTTCTTTCTCCCTTAATTCTAGCGATCTAACCTGTTGTATAATTAACCGTTCGAGAATCTCAATTCTATCCTGGGAATCCTTGGCTTCGCGTACATTACAATTCCCCATGTGGTATCTGGATTCTAAGGCCTTTGATTTATAGCCTCGAGAGCCCTCTCGAAAGTATCAGGTTCCCTTTGGGAAATAGCCCTGATGTGTGCTGGGAGGCTCCATGCTAGGTTCATATTCTAACAACTTATCCCACAGATGCTCTAGTCTCGTGGCAAATTCCTCCATGCTTTCCCTCTTTCCTTGCTGTGCTAAGAAGAATTCCCTCATTACATCCTTCCTATCACTCTCTTCCCCATAACCCTGACCAATCTTTCTTTAAGTTCCTTGCTACTACTCAATTTTTAAAGTTGTAGCTCATTGAATTTATGAGCAGCTATTCCGTTCAGCTTAGCTTTCAACACATTTGCCTTGATTTCATCATTCCAACGAGGCCACACTATCAAGAGCGTAGAAACACCCTTCCAAATCAATGGAACTATCATCTCCGGAAAAGGTCGGAATGATATGGGTAAACCCTGATACGGCGGAGACAGAACCCTCTGCTACATTCATGTCAGCATTATTACTTTCTTCCATCATTTCTAGATTATCATGTCCCTGTTCAGGTGCCAGTTGTGGTGAATGGGTGGTGATTATATCGAGAATGATAAAACTTAGTCAAGACATGAGGTTGGATAGGAGAATATTTAATTATAAATAAAAGTAAAAGTTCTTACAATACAATCGTCATTATTGTATTCTCTAACATTTCTAAGGTCATAATTACTTGAGAAAACAAAATCAGGAAAACACAAGGTTGCAATAATATTTCAGGGCTCAAGAATAGCACTGTAGCTCATAAACAGTAAAAAGCTCCAACTACCTTAGAGGTTTAATCTTACATTATCGATATTAACACAAACTCAAAAAAGTAAATAATAAATGTATCATATCCATATTATGGAACAAAAGGGTAGTTAATAAGTCAACTAGCTTCAAATGAAAACTAGACAAAAACAAATATAATGCAATCCTAGAACAATGGCTGAATACAACCTTACCATGCTGGATCTCTCTGGTCTTGCCCCAGGAAGGCTGATTCTGAATGACACTTGAATCTCCCGCTTCCCCTTTTATATCAGGGGCCAAAACCGAAGGGAATTATGGGACCACCCTCTGGTGGCGTGTCGAGAAACACCCATTACACTTCCGGTATACATAGTAGGCACAATGGGACAACAATCAGCAAACCAGGAGTACCCAGCACACCAAGCATCAAAGCAGAGTCCAACAGGGCAAAAAAATGATAACAAGAAACTACTATAAAATCCCATTTTCTACACATAATACTGAAACAATAGTTTCTACACAAATTAGAGTCAGTCAACAGCCAGCAATCATGGACACAATGAGGAATTCTACTGGTATACTTTTCTAATGGTTTACAAAGCATTGCATTGGGCGTTAGGTCTAACGGCCGCACGGTGCATTCTTCAAAGTGGTTTCCACAGCCCCTTGTAAGTTTGCATTTTCTCAATCAGAAATTTGACACCATTGGTTCTGGAGATTGTCGTGTAACCCTTTTTAAAGGAGGGTTACAGTAACCTTAAACACTCAAACTAATTGACTATGTCACAGGTATATTGTTGATCTCTGCATAGTGTTGGTGAATTGCATGTTGAGACCATTGTTGATACCTATTGTTTCATAAACTTTTCTTTCCATTGGTGGTCATGAGATATATATTGTTTTTCTGTGCAGAGTGTTTGTAAATTTCGTGTTGATACCATTGTTGATAACCATTGTTGCACAAACTTTGCCTTGCATTGTTGGTCATCAGATATTTTGGTTAATGTTAACTATCTGCACAATCGCCTGGGTGCCTGCACGGCGTATTCCTGTTGCGTTTTTGGGGGGTTTGCGTTTTTTGCTGCTGTTTTCTCTTTAGTTGTATGTTTTTCTATGGCACTTTTGCTTGTTGTGTTTTTTGCTTTTTGCATTTGAGTGGGGTTATTTTGGAGGTGATCCAGTTTTGTTTTTGGTTGTTGTTTTTTAGCGGTGTTTATTTCTGTGTTGTTTTTTGGGGGTTGGGATTTGTGGTGGTGTTTGTTTTGTGTTTTTTTGTCTGTTGTGGGTTTTTTGGGGGTGTTTGAAATGCTTGTTTTTTTCGTATTTCCTGTTTTGTGTGCGGGGCTACTATTGCTGTTTCCGGTGTCGCCATTTGTGCATGAGTTTTCATGGTGTTTGGAGTTATGCTGTTTGTGACGGCTTTTGTTTTCTGTGGTTGTTCGGGTGATTACAGTAGAGGTTAGTGGTTTTTTTTTGCTTTTTGTTTTAGTTTTTGATGGTTGCTTTGTGTGCTTTTCTGTGTGTGTGTGTGTGTGTGTGTGTGTGTGTGTTGGGAAGTAGAAAGAGGGGGGTTGGGAGGTGGAGCCCCCCGCTTTAGTAAATAATACTCTTCATTCTGCTCGCGTTCGGTGTTTGTATGTGTGCACGGCGAGTGTTTTTTTAGCTGTTTTTTTTTTGTAGTTGAATTTTTTCTTTTGGAAAATTGATGGTGTTTTAGTATTTTCGTGTTGTAATGACTGCTGTTTTTGTGGTTTTGTGTGTGCGTTCTTTTTCGTTTGCGTTTTTCAGTCTAGCATGTTTTTGATTTGTTTGTTTGTTTGTGTTTTT
>JAHWFO010037608.1:97111-139753 GCA_023313115.1 Rhysida immarginata
AGTTATTTGATATCTAATTTGTTGTTTCCTGGGGAAGGGTGTCACCATGGATAAACTTTTGTACTAATTTCAGTTATTTTTTAATAAATTTATTTATTTCATGCACAAAGATATGTTGATTTTCTCTGATCACGTGGTTTAGTCTTTTTCCACTGCGCGACTCCAATTTTAACGTGACATTTATCTTTATATTATGTAAATATCAGAAGCCTTAATTCTAATCTCTCCTGTGTGCTTGCTCATGTAGATACTATTGCTGTTACTCCTAAACTATTGATTTTTACAGAAACTTGAAGTCGTAGTCATAGCAAAATACCTTTACTTGATGATTATAACGCTGTTTCAGTGAGTTGGGTTCGTAAACGCGGGGGCGGTTTATGTATTCACATTTCAGATACACTGGATTTCTTGTTTCTTGAGCAATTTTCGGGTATTACAGATGATTACGAACTGTTGGCGGTAACCATTAACAGGAAACATACTTTCTTAGTGATCTATCGTCCACCCACCAGTTCGCTGTCCAAGTTTTATGCCCATTTAACGGCTATATTGCTTGATCTATTACCATTGAGAAATTCATTAACATTATTAGGTGATTTCAACATAGACCTTATCACTCCATCATCCAGTCTAAATGGATTACTTGATCCTGTTATCCGTTCAGGTCTTATGGTAACTACATCATCATATACTCATTACTCGCTCTTTTACGGGACATACTCGGTCATTGATGCATGTTTTACAACGCTAACTACTTTGATCAGTGTTTCTGTAGATTCATCCATATCCGATCACTTTCTCTTATTTACTATATTTGAATAAAAAACGCCGTACCTATGTAAACAGACCACCACTCGTAAGAGAGTTATGTCAAATCATAGGCTCTTAGTTTCGCAATCATTTTTTTGCTTTAACAGATTGGGGAACACTATTGTCAACTGAGCAAGATACTAATGCGCTATTTGATACTTTTTTAAACCATGTAAACATAGGATTTGACCAGTACATTCCTTATCGATATTCATCGAATTCAATGTCACCTACTATTAGCTCACGGAATCCGTGGATCACCCCCACTATTCGTGCTGCAGTCAAGAAAAGAACAACCTTTATTTAAAAGCTCGTCAAGCCCCTTCTCCGGCTAATATTAAAAGATTTAAATCCTATTCAAAATATAAAAATGCAGATAAGTGAGGCTAAATCAGTCTACTTCGCAGGACTGTTTGCTCGTCTCCACTCTTCTTTAAGATAAGTGGAAATTAATAAAAAATCTCTCGGTAGGTTCTCGTCCCCCGGTGACGCCATTCGAACAGTCTGACCAGGTCACGAGTTCCAATTTGACTACCTTTCTGCAATCCCTATTACCATGTAATTCTGCATTAACTGACCTTGAAAGTAAGCAAAATGATATTATTTACTCTAATATGGTTTCGAGTTTCTTTGCAGCCCCTACTACTTCTGAGGAGGTGGATAAAGTAATACTTTCTTTAAAGTTTTCATCAGTCCTTGACCCTCTTGGCCTATCTTCTCATACAATAATCTGTTTACATCGTGAATTAGCCGAACCTTTAGCTTTCTTATTTAACCACTCACTAATTACAGGTATTTTCCCAGATGTCTTAAAGATCGCACGAGTCATCCCTATATTTAAAAAAGGGGATCCTAAGCGTTTCTCGAATTATCGGCCAATCTCTGCTCCTTCTACTTTTGCAAAAATATTCGAGAAACTATACTATTTTCGATTATCCCAATATGTCTTTGATAATACCCTAATCTCGCCTTTCCAGCATGGATTCGTTCCAAAAAGAAGTGTTGAAACTGCATGCCATGAGTTTTTGGAATTCACTTCGAGTGAGATGGCTACTAATAAATTTGTTGCTGCGATATATGTCGATTTTACCAAGGCCTTTGACTCCGTACTCACTGATCGGCTCCTTTACAAATTATCTAATCTTTCTGGTATCCGGGGACTTCCTTTGCAGTGTCTTACGAGTTTTCTCACCAACAGGATTTATTTTCTACTTCAATCTGATATCTCTTCGCATCGATTTACGAGAAACCTGGGAGTCCCCCAGGGCTCTATGCTTTCTCCCTTGTTGTTTTGTCTATATATAAATGATTTGCTATCAGCCATCCCTCTCTCTATACCATTTCAGATAATTTTATACGCTGATAGCGGCAAGTCACGACATTGCGTTGTTGTCATCATCGTTGAATGATGCGCTTTCTAAGATGAAAATATGGTCCAGTACGAATTTTTTGTATGTTAATACGGAGAAAAACAAATCTATGCTTTTTTATCAAAGGAATAAGCGCAACGTACCTGAGGTTTTTTCCTTACTCTATGATGGCTGCCCTTTAGTAACAGTGACATCCTTTAGGTACCTAGGGTTGGTTATTACGCATGATCTTACATGGGACCTTCATATCGATTCACTACTAACTAACTTAAATCATAAGCAGGGAATTATCTCCAGATTACGTTTTTTGCCTACTAGAATTCTTTTACTACTATATAATGCTTGGATACATTCTGCTCTTTGCTACAGCATTATTTTCTGGGGATCCTCCACGTCATCGAACCTGGCACGTATTTTCAAACTACAGAAGTGGTTCCTCCGATTACTTTTTGGATTTCCGAAACGCACTTCAGTTTCCCATCTTTTTAAAGAAGTTCGAATTGCCACTGTTTACCAAGTATATTTTATTAGAATATGTAAATTTGTATTTAAAGTCACGAAATCGTTCCTGTTAGTTTCTACTCCTATTAATCTTAATCTCAATGCCGATAGTCATAGTTATCCAACACGCACAGCTTCTGACTTGAAACTCCCTTTAGTTAAATTATCGGCGTCGCTGTTTGACGTATGCTGGTGCTAGATGTTGAGCTTTTCTTCCGGTGGAAATACGCGCCGAGGAGGCCTTTTCTTTATTCTGCAAACATCTTAAGACCTTTTTTCTGGATTTCCACTATGATATTCAGACCTGGCTCACTGAGTGCTAGGTGAGTCTATCATTAAAGTTTTGATAAGCTTATCAAAGAAGTTTAACATCCCCTCTTTGTCCTGCTTACCCATATATTACTTTAGTCTATGTCTGGTTTCTTGTTTAATATGTTTGTATTTATTATATTTTAGAAGTAATGGTTAGTCTTAAGTTTCATACTCCGGAATCCTGATCTGTCGTCATTTCTTAAACTCTAATCTTCTGGTCGGTAAATTCCATCATAGTAATCCGGATTTTTACTATTCCTTAGCTTCTATCTTGTTATGTGTCTTTACAATAATTTGTTATATATTTATAATTTATTAGGTTCTAAGTACGTTGATGATTATTGCAGGCTTTCGACTCTTCTGACCCGAACCAATTTTAAAAAAATAAATAATTGTATCAATTTGGTTTTTTATTAATCTTATATTTTATTGTAGCTGTTACTCGTCTATTGGTGTTATTATTTTTTTATATTGTTATTTTTCTAATTTTTTGTTTTTTATTTTATAATGTTCATCATTGTTTTCATATTTATGCTAAATGTTTTGTTGCAAATTCATGATTGTAGTATTATTAATTTAGCGACCCTTGGGACCCAACAAGTTGGTCTATTAACCATACCGGTCCCAGGTGGTCGCAGCTGTATACTGTTATTAACAAACAAATAAATAAATAATTAAATAAATTTATATGATGGATTGGGCCCATGCCATACCAGGTAAATAACCCCACTTCATCAAATTTCCGCCTCCATGTTTCATGGTTGGCTGCAAGCACTGTGGCTTGTATGTTCCATGTTTATTTCGTCTGATGTACTTTCACCAAAGAGCTGTACAGTTGTCTTATCTGACCACAGCACGATTTTCCATTGTTGTGTTGTCCAGTTGAGATGGGCACGAGGAAAAGCTAACCTACTTTTCCTGTTCTTTAATGAGACAAGAGGTTTCTTTCGTGCCACGAGCCCCAACTAAGTAAAGTGGTTTAATCATCGACGAATAGTACGAGAACTAATGCTAACATGATGATGAGCAGAAAATTCACCTTGAATCATTGTTAAGGATCTGTCTTTTTTGGACAGATGACGAATGATACGGACGATGTGCGTGGTTAGTATTTTAGGTCTGCAAGGTCTTGAACGATCTCTGACAGAACCAGTGTTGTGGTACCGCTAAATTGTACCTATACAACATGATTTGCTGCAGCTAACAATTTTGGCAATGGCATCAAATGTTAGTCCTTCATTGCATGACCATCTAATTTGTTCACAGAGACCTAGAGATATGTTTTGTCATTTTCCCATAATTGCTGGATAAAACATGTACAAGTGAAATTAAAATAGTTGCTTATACAATGCAGAGCCCACGTTTAAGTCGCAAACACGTTATGGTGCTAAACTTATGTCCAGCCAATTACTTAATATTCTGAAACATGCTCCCCTTTTCATAGTGTATTCTTGAAAAAATAATTTTTTTAAATACTTTGTTTCAGATAGTATCATTTATTTTGTAGCAGGGGTGGAATTAACTTTTGAGCCTTGATTTTTCAAATATTGGCAATACTTTTTTAGAGCCATTTGATTGGTGTTATATTCTGGCCACCACCGTATATAGACTAGCAGAGGACCCGGCGTTGCCTGAGATATTCAAGAAGTTAAATTAAAACTCCAAATTGGTTAGTCTAGAATAAATACAGTAAAAATTCATAATGAAAATTCGAAAACATATTTTTCTTAAATGCTCACAATGGATGAACCTTTCCAAACATGCCACTGCTAGCCTAAAGAATTTCTTAGTCACATAATCTTACTATAGATGTACGCTTGACGTTGTTGCATTTCCCATTGTGCTCTCGATATCTTGAAGCAAAACTTGGCCATTCATCACTTTGTGTAGTATAGTGGTCACCAATCCTTCTATTGACATGCTTACCATTTGCTCAATGCAGCAGTGAGATAAAGGACTGCTTCCTCTGTTGTCTTTCCACTCTTTCTCAATAGCCTGCGAATTTTCCATTATCTCCAGTTACTGATCATTTTTAAGGAATTTCAAGAAATTAAGTACTAAGAACTCTCAATTCTAAGAAAAACATGAATAAGAGGAATTCTAGGTATTGTTACACATTGAATCTTACCTATATTCGACAAACTTAGGTGCATTGCATAATGATACCATTGTTGATAACTATTGTTGCAGAAACTTTGCCTTGCATTCTTGGTCATGAGACATTTCTTAATAATAAGCCCTGCCACCATTATGAATATCGATTTATTATCGATAATTATTATTTTTTCGAAATCTGAGGTAGATAGTGACCTTCCTCATTCTTCCAAAACTTTCATCAAGATCGGAATAAAAGTGTATATTTGTATAAGAAATACAACCGATAAACCCACAAATATTCTTCATTATCAATAAACTAGCAGAGGACCCTGCGCTGCCTGGGATAATTACAATTATAGGTAAACCGAACATTTTCCAGAAGTTCAATTATAACTACAAATTGGTTAAATAGTAAGCCAATGAATATAATATAGAGCGAAGGAACTATCCTTTCTATGAAAAATCCGAAATACAGGAGTTCTAGGTGATATACCGGGAATTTATTTAACTTTTGTTGACTTGCCTCAGATTAAAATTATATCCACCTTCACCACCGGGGAATATCAGTGAATACTTTAGACCCAAGTTTTTCTTGTCCTTGATGTAGAAGCTCTTATACCCTCTTTCTCTATTCAAAACTCCTGTTTTTCAGATGTTTTCAATAACCGTATAAATTTTTCTCTTTTAGCTGCACAGTTTCTCTGACCAATACGCGTTCCTTCTCTTTCTTTTCCAGACACTTAAATTATTGCCAGCTGTCTGGATGTTTCATAAGGAGCTCAAGAAAGACAAGTCTGACTCCTTCGCTTCCTCAATAGACGCTGCCTTATTTATGTTTTGTCACTGCATCATCATTTTATGCTCATTATTAATAATTCTTGGAAATGAACGTTCAATCATCGCATTATCTGTATCTCAGTTTCCAAAATAGTCACATTCTAATAGTATATAGTCAAAATGTATTTTTATGAAATGTTTGGATCTGCTGTGCCACCAAATAAGCTAGGTGATAACCCCGGCGTGGCTCTGACTCTTTGTTTCTTTATTAAATTTTGAAATATCTTAAAAATAAACACATGAAAACGCTTAAAATTACAGTAAAAATTCTTAATGAAAAATCGAAAAAAATTTTTTTAAACGCTCACAATGGATGGACCTCTCCAAGTATCCCACTGCTAGTCTAATAATTTCTTAGTCAAGTAATATTACTTTAGATGTACACTTGATGTTGTTGCAATTCCCTCTCTGCTCTCAAGGTCTTGATACAAAACTTGACCATTCATCACTTTGTGTAGTCTAATGGTCGCCAATTCTTCTATTGGCATACTTACTATTTGCTCAATGCAGCATGGAGCTAAAGGACTAAACAGGTGGTGGCTGCCAACCCTCTATTATACTGTAAGGCCACCACTTGTTTAGTTAATAGCAGTGGCGGCTCGTCCATAGGCACTGCGGCACTGCAGCACCCCCAGTTTCACTCTCGATATCGATAAAATTCAATATAATGTCTCTTTTTTTTCTTTAATACTATTCTAATACATGTATATTACATGATCCTTAAGCTAAATGTCACTAGCTATTCCCTAGTTCGTGAAAAAGTTACAGTTTTCTGACGCAGCACCCCCAGAAATTTTAGCTACGAGCCGCCACTGGTTAATAGGAACAGTATTATGATCCATCCATCCGCTAAAGGACTGCTTCCTCTCTCGTCTTCTGCTTCTTCTCAATAGTCTGCTAACTCTCCATATCTCCAGTCATTTTTAAAGATGTACAAGAAATTGTTAGGTATTAAGAACTCTCAATTCTATGAAAAGCCTGAATAACAGGAATTTTATACATTGTCACAAATTGAAACTTATCTATATTGCACAAATTTTGCCTTGCATTCTTGTTCATGAGATATATGTTGTTGGTCCATGCAGAGTGTTTGTGAATTTCGTGTTGATACCATTGCTGATACCAACTGTTGCACAAACTTTGCCTGGCATTGTTGGTCATGAGATATTTCTCATTAATATGCCTTGCCATAACATTTGAATATCGATTTATTATTGATAATTATTATCTTTTTCGATGTCTGAGATAGACAATGACTGTCTTCATGCTTCAATTATCAAGTAGGAAAATTTTCATCAAGATCGCAGTAAAACTGTAAATTTGCATGAGAAACAAACAAACAAACAAACAAACCCACAAACAAACGTCCATCTCTATATATATATATAGATAAAAATAGATTCAAATTCAGATATTGCAAAAATTTTTAATAAATAAAAAGAGTTCGAACTATGCCAAAGATATGACCTAGCTTATTTCGTAGCACAGAAGATCCAAGCATTTCCTAAGAAATCCCCTATATATTTTGACTCTAAATGTAAAATAAATGTACAAGTTTAATTATTCTGGGCAATGCCGGGTTCTCTGCTAAAGTTGGGGGCCTAAGAGATGACCATTTCGTAGGGGATGTGTGAGAATGTAACCATTCTAAAATAAGGGAGGGAAGGGTATTGCTCCTCTTCTCCTACCTCCATCACCAAGTTGGAAAACAAAAATAATTTAGATAGGAAGGGTTAGAGAGTAAAGCACAGTAAATACTACCCTGACTATAATCCACCTACTCCACCCCACCTGCCCCAACCTTTTTTTTTGTATGTAAAAGCAGTTTAAATCTGATTTTCTGCTGGGGTTTTTTTTAAATTTTTATACAAATTTTTAAATTACTTTTCATATGGAATAAACTATGGTTTAGTAAATCTATATTTAGTAAATATTTATCAGAGTAAATATGGTTTAGTTTAGTAAATCTATATTTTTAAGGTATACCTAATGTGGAAAAAAATTCTTAGAAATGAAAACATTCATTCAACCAAATGGAAAACAAATAGCAATTAGAAAAGTTTTATTAATATTAAAAAAAATAGAAATGACAATAAGTAAATATAATTTTTCTTATCAATAAAATTTTGCACCACTGCAAATGAAAAAATTAAGAGTCTACTTGTAATTCCAAACAAAAACAAACTGAGAAACAATACAAGAGGTTCTACTCCACTTACTTCATCAAGTAACACATCAAGTTGGTTTGGTTTGGTTTGTTTGGTATTAACGTCCTTTTCAACTGCTATGGTCATTTCAGGACGGCGTTATAGGGGCCGCAAATTTTGCCTCGCAAGGGTTCTTTAACGTGCAGCCGGCAAACAACTACACGGGACCAACGGCTTTACTTCCCTTCCGAAGGAAGTGCGTGATCTCAGGATTTACCCCTGAAAAATCCTCGTCGTCCTCGGCCGGGATCGAACCCGCGTACTCGGGCATCAGAGGCGATCACACAACCTGCTGAGCCACCAAGGCCGATAGTAACACATCAAAGGAGTGATCATAGAATACTGATATATCAAAGGCACTCCGATTTTTTTTTGCATATATATATAAATGCAAAGTCAAAGTCAACAATATATATTTTGTTTGTTTTTGTTTGGAATTATAATAATATAATAATTTTCTTATTGTCATTTTTATCTTTTTAACTTTAATAAAATTTTGCAATTGCTTTTTGGTTGAATGGATGTTTTCATTTGTAAGAATTTTTTTCCACATTCATTTCGGTCAAAAAATATTTTTTAACATACTGTAATTTCCAGTTTTAAATGCCCTATAAATAAAAGCTATTTCAAAGTACATTTTATAGCATACAGGAAAAGATAGTTTGTTCAATTAGCAAATATTATGTAAATGAAACGTAATAATTTTCAAATTCATCCTTCATATTCGAACGCAAACCTTTTCGAATTTAAAAGTTTTTCCTTATAATTGTTATAAAATCAAGAAAAGCTTGCTTATTAAATTAGAAATCAATTATTATACTGAAACGTAAGCATTTTCGAACCTAAATTTCAAATGCTTGGTTCATACTTTCGCGCCTCTGATGACAAACTGGAAGTGACGTCAGGAAACTTTAAAGCGCTACAACTTTTTAACAGAGCTTCAGATCGAAAAACTTCATCCGATCAACTAGACTTTCTTGCTCAGAATTTCACCCTCTACCTGCCATTTCATTTTGGTGCAACCTTTTAGAATCACCCTTTATATAGATGACTACAGTCCGGGGCCCAAGAGATGACCATTAGAGGAGGTGTGATGATGTAACCATTCTAAAATAAGGGAGGGAAGGGTATTGCTCCTCTTGTCCTACCCCCATCCCCAAGCTAAAATATTAATTTAGGTCGGAAGGGTTAGACAGTAAAGCATAGTAAATAATACAAAAAAATTGACCCTGACTATAATTTCCCTACTCCACCCTACCTACCTCCAACTTTTGTTTTTGTAGGCTAAAAGCTCTTTAAATCTGATTTTCAACTCGTTATTGTTTATTCTCATACGCATTTTTTAATTACTTTTTTATAGAATATACTATGGTTTAGTAAATCTATATTTTTAAGGTATTCCTAATGTGGAAAAAAATTCATAGAAATGAAAACATCCAAGCGCTATACAAATCTACAGTTTTATTCCGATCTTGATGAAATTTTGCATACTTGACCTTCAAAGCATGAATAAGTTCACTGTCTGCCTCAGATTTCGGAAAAATAATAACTATCGATAATAAATCGATATTCATGATGATGGCAGGGCATATTAATAAGAGGTATAGCATGACCAACAATGCAAGGCAAAGTTTATGCTAAAATTGGGTCAACAATGGTATATACATGCAATTCACAAATAGTACGCACGGACCAACAATATATATCCCATGACAAACAATGTAAGGCAAAGTTTGTGTATATAAAAAAGGTTAAATTTGTAGCAACGCATAGAATTCCTGTTATTCAGGCTTTTCTTAGATTTGAGAGTTCTTAGTACTTTCCAATTTCATTAAAATCTTTAAAAATGATCAATAACTGGAGATAATGGAGAGTTATTGAGAGAGTGGAAAGACGACAGAGGATGCAGTCATTTAGCTCCGTGCTGCATCTAGCAAAGAATGAGCATATCAATAGAAGAATCGGCTTCCGCTTAAGCATATCAATAGAAGACTACACAAAGTGATCAGTGGCCAAGTTTTTCTTCAGGAATCGAGAGCAGAGTGGGAATTGAAAGAACATCAAATGTACTTCTAGAGAAAGATTACGTGACTAAGAAATTATTTAAGCTGGCTGTGGCATACAAGGAGAGGTCCATCCATTGTGAGCATTTATAAAATTTATTTTTCTAATTTTCATTATTAATTTTTACTGTAATAATTCTAAATATTTACATGTGTTTATTTTTAAGATATTGCAAAATTTAATCAAAAAAAGGAGTCCGTGTTAGGCGGGTTTATCACCCGGCTTATTTGTTAGCACAGCAAAACCAAACATTTCCTAAAAACACATTATGACTATATTCTGTGTGAATCTGAATATTTTGAAAACTGAGATGCTGATAATGCAATGATTGGATGTTCGTTTCCAAGAATTATTAATAATAAGCATAATATGATGATGCAGTGACAGGACTTAAATAAGGCAGCATCTATTGAGGAGGAAAAGCAGTCACACGTGTCTCCCTTGAGCTCCCTATGAAACATCCAGACGACCGGCAATCATTTATGTGTCTGGAAAGTAAAGAGAAAACACGATTATTGATCAGAGAGACTCTACAGCTAAAAGATAAAAGTCTATGCGGGCATTGAAAACATTTGAACAATGGGATGTTCGAATAGCGCAAGAGGGTATACGATCTTCTACGTCAAGGGCAGATAAAGTTTGGTCCAAAATATCCAGTGATGTTCCCGGTGGCAAAGATGGAAATTGTTTAATCTGAGGCAAGTCAAGAAGAGTTTAAATAAACTCCTGGAATATCACCTGGAATTACTGTTTTTCGGATTTTGTATTGATTGAGTTATTATTTAACCAATTTGGAGTTATAGTTTAGCTTTTTGAAATTGTTCTGTTTACCTACACGATTAATTATTCAGGGCAATGTTGAGTCCTCTGTTAGTCTATCTATATGTATAAAGAAAGATGTTTGTTTGTCGGTGGGTTTGTGGTGTTGTTTCTTATATAAATCTACAGTAATATTATACAAGTGGTTTTTTACGCTGTCTTACGCTTTTTTACGCTTATTTAATTAGGGATCGATATGGAAGATATTCTCTCAAATATTTATGGGATTGGAGACTAATCTTCTCCCTCTGTGACGTTGATCTTGATGAAACTTTGCATACTTGACCTTCAAAGCATGAGGAAGGTCACTGTTTACCTCAGATTTCAAAAAAATAATAATTATCGATAATAAATCGATATTCATAACGATGGTAGGGCATATTAATAAGAAATATCTCATGGCCAACAATGCAAGGAAAAATTTGTGTAACAACAATTATCAACAATGGTATCAACACGCAATTCACAAACACTCTGCACGGACCAACAATATATATCTCATGACCAACAATGCAAAGCAAAGTTTATGGTAAGATTCAATGTGTAACAATACGTAGAATTCCTCTTATTCATGTTTTTCTTAGAATTGAGAGTTCTTAGTACTTAATTTCTTGAAATTCCTTAAAAATGATTAGTAACTGGAGATAATGGAGAGTTAGCAGACTATTGAGAAAGAGCGATAAGACGACAGGGAAAGCAGTCCTTTAGCTACATGTTGTATTGAGCAAATGGTAAGCATGTGAATAGAAGAATCGGCGACTGCTAGGCTATGCAAAGTGATGAATGGCCAAGTTTTGCTTCAAGACATCGAGAGCAAAACGGGAATTGCAGAACATCAAGTGTACATCTAAAGTAGGATTACATGACTAAGAAATTAATTAGGCTAGCAGTCGCATACTTGGAGAGGTCCATTTATTGTGAGCCTTTAAAAAATTTTTTGGATTTTCATTAAGAATTTTTACTGTATTAATTATAATCAGTTTCATGTGTTTATTTTTAAGATATTGCAAAATGTATTCCTTTTGCTTAGCTTATTTGGTAGCATAGCAGATCCTAACATTTCATAAAAGTACATTTTGTATATATTCTCTTTGAACGTGAATATTGAGATGCTGATAATACGATGATTGAACGTTTGTTTCCAAGAATTATTAAAAATGAGCATAAAATGATGATGCAGTGACAGAACAGAGCTCCCTAAGAAACGTCCAGATGACTGGCGAAAACTTGTTTGAAATGAAAGAGAAAGGAGTATTGATTGTAGAAACTATGCAATTAAAAGACCAAAAGCTATCTCGGTGCTGGAAACATCTGAACAACGGGACCTTCGTCTAGAGCAGGAGCTTCTATAAGAGCTTCTACGTCAAGGGCAAGAAAAACTTCGAAGGAAAGATGGATGGAAAGTATCCAGTATTACTCTCAGGTGGTGTGGTCAGTGTCCCACCTCGGATTTCGAAGATTTAATAATTATCGATAATAAATCGATATTCATGATGGCAGTGTTTATTAATAAGAGGTATCATGATCGGCAATGCAAGGCAATTTTAGTTTGTGAACAATAGGAATCAACAGTGGTATCAACACGCAATTCACCAACATTATGCATAGAACAAAAATATATATCTCATGACCAAAAATGGAAGGCAAAATTTTTGCATTATAAATAAAGTTCAATTTGTAACTATGCATAGAATTCCTGTTATTCGGAATTTTTTAGAAATGTTAGTTTTCAGAATTAACCATTTCATGAAAATCTTTGTAAATGAGCACTAACTGGATATAATGGAAAGTTACCAGATTATTGATAAAGACTGGAAAGGCAACAGAGAAAGCCGATTTTCTTGCGCCATGCTGTACTGGTTTCGCCACCACATTTCTCCAACTGAGCAAATGGAGAGCGTGTCAACAGAAGAAGTAGAGACTGCAAATTCACACGAATTGATGAACGCCCAAGTTTTCCTTCAAGACATCGAGGGCAGACTGTAATTGCAACAACAGATTACCAAGTTGTGAATAACCCAACTCAGATCGTTGGGATTGCAGAGGACAGAGAAACAAATGTTTAGACGATTTGTGTGTTTGAGTTTTTAAAAAAGGCAGATGCGATGGCAGCTCTACCAGTGGCTTGTGTGTATAAAGATGCCGGTCGATCGGACGACAGTTTACGACATAACTGATAACAAAGCATACATCAGCTGGATTCTTCAAATAAACAAGCACTCCACAATACATAGAATTCCTGTTGTTTGGGCTTTTCTTAGAATGAATAGTTAGCACACTATTGACAATAGTGGAAAGGTGGCAGCGGAAGCATACAGTATTATGCTCTATAATAATCATTTGAAGGATTATATTAATAATTCATGTCTATTGAAATGCCAGCGAAGAAATGATTGAGTATTGGGCAGAGAAGACAAAAAGTAATCCAGGAGCAATAGCTTCGTCCAGTGAGGGAAATTGTAGAATTACGGGGGACTGGGGCAGGTTTTTCAAGCTTTTTTATTATTAAGTAGCGGAAGAATGGAGCCACTTATTGTTTTCACAATATCTGTCTGTCTGTCTGTCCGTCCATACGTCCATCTGTCCCCTTCATAATTTCCACATTTTTTGAGGTAGAAGGTTGAAATTCACTATTTAGTTTGGTTTTCATTGGCCTACTGGAGTCTGAGTTTCGGGGGTGGAAATTAAAGAGGGCCAAGTGGTTTACGCGTATTTATGCATATAAAGGAGTTGAATTCGGTATGTAGATTCCTCTAAGCAAAATGAACATTACTGTAAAGTCTGGGCCAAATTCTACCTATAGGGTCGGAGTTGTGGGGGTGGCAGTCACCTGATCTTTACAACTATGGCAACATATGGCACGTGATAATCATTCGATCAGAAATAATGAGAAACGAAAGAAGATAAAGAAATACTACGTTCGAGAAGATCAATTTTTCGAGTAAAAAATGGGGAGGGGGTTAAAAGTGCAGATAAAAGATTAAAAATAGATGACTGCAGCGCTTCGGCTACTTTTCTATAACTTCCTCGGGAGGATTAATTTCTTGTTTTTTTATATTTTTAGGAATAAATCAGTTTCACTAAATTTTCATATTGATTTATTTATTTATTATTATTATTATTAAATAAAGTTACAATGCCAACAGGGGCCTATTATGGCCAAAAACCGACAAGTAAAGGTCCCTGGTGACAATTGAAGTTAACACCATAATTACAGATAATAAACTAATTAGTACAAAAAAAACCAAAAAACTATTAATACGTTATAAGTATAGTAAATTAGACAATAAGTTAGATTGTATTAATTAATACGTTGTACTAATATAATATAAAAAATAAAAATTAAAAAAAAAAAAGTTAACTACAGACACCCAGTGATTGCTAGTTGTGGACTGTTTAATATAAATTGCTTAAGATTTCTTCGAAATTTCGAAAACAGCGCCACCTCACGTAGTTCTAGTGGTAGAGAGGCCCAAATAGCAATACCGAGGTAGGATAAACTGTTGTTCTGGTAATTCCTAATAGTTTTGGGTATATAAATATATCTGGATTGTGCCTATCAGCCACCAAAGTTAAGGGAATAGGGGATGATACAACTAGGATTGAATTTAATATTTTGTATACAAATGAACAAATCTGTAACTTGATTAATTGAAAAATCGTTAATATATTAAAATGTTTAAAATATTGGGAAACAAACGTAACTGAAGAGACCCTTAATAAAACACGTAAAAACCACTTCTGTAACTTAAGAATTCGAGAAAGATTGACCATTGAAGTAGTTCCCCAAAACAAACACCGTAACACAGATTAGACTGGATCCAAGTGTGGTACAGTAACATAAGTATTTTTCTAGGCAAATAATACAACCTAGATATCATCCCCATTTGCCGGTTTAATTTAGACATTAATATATCTATATGTCTGTCCCAGGACAAATCATGTAAAAGCTCCAAAACAAGGTATCGAAAGGAATCCACCAGACCTACCAATTCTCCGAAGGAAAACCCTTGGGGCCGAAGGAAAACATCTCTTGTTACGCTGATAAAACAGCATAAGTTTCGTTTTTGTGACATTAACTTTTATTTTGTTCCAGCTAGTTCAGAGAATGCCGTGTTTAAGGTAGTCATAAGCTCTTGAGAATCTTTATTTGCTGCCAACAACACATCATCCGCATACATAATTACATCAACCTGACATAATTTGACAAGCAAATCATTAATAAATAATGCGAATAGCAGTGGGGATAGAATTAAACCCTGTGGTACTCCCTGGTTTCTTAGAATTGTAGTTGAATTAACTCCACAGGAAGTCATATAATATCTCCTGTTGTTGAGAAAACTAGAAATCACTTTAAAGGGGGCCCATAAATACGGTATTGATGTTGTATCTTAGATAGTAGTAATTGAGTTGACACTGAATCAAATGCCTTTGCAAAATCTACAAATAAACCGGCTACCAAATTGTTATTCATCATCTCTTTAGTGATAAATTCGATCAACTCATATCATGCCGTGTCTGTATTTTTCCGGGGAACAGATCCATTTGGGCAGGAACGGATCAATCTATTTTCATAAATGTATTGCGATAGACGCACATAAAAAAGTTTCTCAAAAACCTTAGAAAAACTTGAGAGAGAAGAGATAGTCCTATAATTTTCGTATTTGTTCGTATCTCCCTTCTTAAAAAGCGGGGTAATTTTTGATTGTTTTAAAATAGAGGGGAATACACTGTTTAATAAAGATGAATTAAAAATAAAGGCTAGAGGAATTGCTATAGCTTGCTTGAGCTCAATCAATATATCAGATCGATAGCCTAAGGGGTCATAAGAAGAGCTAGAACTGAGCCCAGAAATAACATCACAAACTTCTTCAGGAGTGGTTGGTGTGCAAAAAAAACTTGAAGCAGAATTAGCGGAAACATAATTGAAGTTTAATTGCTCGGTGGGAGATCCTTCCCATCCAGCAGGGAGTAATGCGTTAATAAAATTAGATAAATCCGCCGAACTAACCGTTGCAAGACGATCAAAAGGAGTTATATTATACTTAGTACCATTGGAAAGCGTTGTTAACAAACGCCATTTATCTTTGGCAGACATAAGGGAATGAAATAAATTATCATAATAAGCAGCTTTAGAATTACGTATAGAAATTTGGACCATATTGGAGTAATCTTTAAATTTCTTTTTAATGTAAGGGGACGAGCTCTTTCTAGCTTTTAGATAAAGGGCGTTCTTCCGCTTTATCAAACACAAAAGATCGTGTGTAATCCAAGGTTTAACAGGACGGGAAGGAGCCATCGGTTGCTTAATACGGTGACATTTAGTAAAATAACGGTCCCAGCCTAAGCACAAATGAGAGTTAAAGCGACCGAACAAACCATCACAATCTAAGTTTGGCAACAGTACTTCATGCCAATTGGTTAGCTCTAAGAAAATTTTCAACGCTGTAATACGATTCTTAATAAATAATCTTGAGATTATAATATTACTAGTAACATTGGAAAAATGACCAATAAATGGAAATGATCACTTATATGAACGTCAATTGAATTACAAAAAAACGAAGTGCTCAAAGAAGAATAACAACCATCAATGGCAGTGTATGTTTGGTGAAACGACGAATAATGTGTAAAAGAATTAGTAACCGGGTACTGCCCAGTGCTAATAAGTGGATCTAAAAATTGGTGAACATAGGCCGATGATCTACTTGTATGAATATTAAAATCACCGATCAATATAACCTCAGATTTCAAACGTAGCACATCAAAAGCTAAAGTCGACAAATACGAACAGAAAGACGTCAAATTTCCAGATGGTGGACGATAGAATACTGAGATCAATCTCTTTTGACCAATAGAGAGGGATAAAACTTCGTAATCGGGGGTTATTAATGTAATTGAAGATTGAATATTACATTTAAGATCGTCTTTTGCGTAAATGCAAATCCCACCCCCACGCTTGCTAGTACTGCTAATGGAAAAAACTTGATAACCATCTATTTGGGGGATAGATTGGTGCATTTTACACCATGTCTCTACAAAACTTATAAGTGTTGGTAATAATTTTAAATTACTTAAATTTAACAGAAAAGCATCGAAATTTGCTGAGATACTCCTTATATTTAGAAAATATATAGAAAATGATATATTATCATTTGGTAAACTTGCAACAACTAGCGATACTGGGTATAAAAAATCTAGCAAATCTGTCTTATTATATGACTTAGTTATTAGTTGGTAGGATAAATAAACTAAATAATAAACAAACTTTAAAATTAATTGCAAATGAATGCTAACAAAAAAACCTTAAAACTAAAAAGGGCCAAATGAGGCAATAATAATGAGAGGGAAAAAAAGAAACAATTTTTACAAATGACAATAAACATGTAACAATCATCTATATTAGACAAAAGATAATAATTATAATTACAAGAGATCACTTTAGTTCATAGGTTTTCCACAGCGTTGGAAATCGGCTTCGGACTGCATCCTGAAAGGTCGGCCAAGGGTATCATTGGCAAAAATTCTGCCACCCGAACTCCACACATTTTGAGGACCTAGTTTCTTCTTACCGCTTCGCAGAAGTTTATACCGGTGGCTAGTAGATCTTCCAGTATAACCACGGGAGACGGGCGAAGATAATGACGATTCCTAACTATTAAATTGAAGAGGTAAATTGAACGATAATCGGCCTAACAGAGTTCCCATTCCGTGGTCCAAGCCGGTGAGCTGTGACAATGTCTGAACGCTGCAGATTAACTTCTAACTTAGAAGCACAGATATCGGAAAAAAGAGCAACGGGATCTTCCGATGGAGTTTCAGAGATGCCAATGAAACGAAGATTGTTTCACCTCGAATGCTGCTCCAAGTAATCAATTTTGTCTTGCAGGGTATCAATTTGCGAATTGCCATTGATAAATAAAGATGTCTCCATTTTCAGTACTCGAGCAGTTAAACTTTGGATTTGTTTTTCAAATTCAAAGATACGGGATAGAGATTGCTCCATTTACTCTATAAAAGGTGTAATTTTTGCCGTCAGATCATTCACCAATTAAACTTTAAACTACCGTATGGTGCCCTTAACTTTTCTTAAATTTATATTAATTTCAAATTAAAAATAGTCTTTTGATGTAATCTCACATCCTTATTGCATGTTTCCACACATTAATTATAATGAAATATAAGGTTTATTAAAAAAGAGAATTCAAATAATTTGCAATATTGAAATTTTGGATCCTACTAGCTCCTTTAAGTACTTGGGTATTCATTTATCCCCTGACTTGTCATAGAATACGCATACTAATGAGCTATTTAAGTCACTCTCTAGAAGGTTGGGTTTAATCTCGCGTCTTCACTACCTTCCTCCCACGATTCTATTATTATTGTATCATGCGCTGATTCATTCAACGCTTTGTTATGGCATTCAATTTTGGGGTTCAACCTCTAACTTCAATCTATCTCGGCTTTACCAAATCCAAAAATGGTTTCTCAGAGTTTTATTCGTAAATCTACGCCTGTTTCGCACTATTTTTCTTCTCTTGGGGTCTTGACCGTTTATCAAATTTATATTTTACAAGTAGTAATGTTTACTTATAAGGTAATTAATGGTCACTTAAAGCTCTCGACGCCTTTTTCGATCCGGAATCATTTGGATTTTCATTCCCATGCTACTCGGTCTGTGAACTCGATCTGCCTTCCATTGGTCCGAAGGAATTTTCAACGTCGCTGTATTTCTTATGCTGGCATCAGATGGTGGTCATTTGTACCTGCCGCTCTTTGTGCTTCCCCGACTCCCGCCTCTTTTAAAAGGAATGTTAAACATTCCTGTTTGATACTTGTTTTTTTACTAACCACTGTTAATTTTTTTTCTTGTTTTTATTATTATTATTATTATTATTATTATTATTATTATTATTATTATTATGTTAATTTTACTTTTTTTATAATCCTAATTTGATTTTTGGTTATTTATGGACCTTTGCTTTGTATTTTTTTTATTGGCTTGTTTGTTATTTATCATTATTTTCATTTTCTAATTTTTACTTATTTTATGTTGTTTTGTGTTTTTTGTACTTTACCTTCCGGAGACCTAACTCGTCGGACTATGGCCATACTGGCTCCGGTTAGGTATTTTAGTAATTTTTTTTCCAAATAAATAAATAAAAAAATAAATATTCAGTGAGTACAACTAAGTCAGGATACACACAATTCAAATACAGGATACAAATACAAATATTACCAAATAAAAATTTACATAATACAAAATATATTGAACTACCTGTTGTAATATCGTGATAATATGCCCACCTCTTACACTGTATGCATGTTAAGCATTGTTCTCCAGGTTTTGGCTTTGGTATATGGCCTCAAAATATTTTGTAAATCTGTTCTATGCTTCCTGTGTACACTTGCACCATCGCCGTGTTTGGGTTGCTACTAAGCCTCTCTTAAAGTTAACCATCAATTCAATAGCTTAAAATAACCGCAAAAGAACGGTCTAACAGGATGACCAATAATGAATTACGATGATCTAATGGTACAAATCCTATAACTGCCACTACATTAGTAATAAATTTTACTTATCAGAAGAAAAATTAGAAAGAGTTGTCTATTTCCCCATTCCAAACTCTTGAGGGTTTGTGGGCGTGCTTGTTTTTATACAAATCCACAGTTTTGTTCCGATCTTTATGAAACATTGCACACTTGATCTTCAAAGCATGAGGAAGGTCACTGTTTACTTCAGATTTCGAAAAAAAAATAACATTGACAATAAATCGATATTCATGATGACAGCAGGGCATATTAATAAGAGGTTTCTCAAGACAAACAATGCAAGGCAGAGTTTGTGCAACAATAGATATCAATAATTGTATCAACATGCAATTCAAAAACACTACACACAGAATAACAATGTATATCTCATGAACAAGAATGCACCGCAACATTGTGCTTTATATTTAAGGTTCAATTTGTAACAATGTAGAGAGTTCCTGTTGATCGGCTTTTCTTAGAATTGATAGTACTCAGAACTTAACATCTTCTTGAAAATGTTTAAAAATGATCAGTAACTGGAGATAATAGAGAGTTAACAGACTATTGAGAAATAGTGGAAAGACGAAAGAAGAAGTAGTCCCTTCGCTCGGGCGACAGTTGACAACATAACTGACAGCAAAGCATACATTAACTCAGCTCTACAAATCAATATGCATACTATACTATTCTCTATAATAATCGTTGGAAGTAATCTCACTCACCAAAAATTCTGGCACACTCCTCCAACCAGGTTCCCTGTCCGTAATGAGACAGATCCCACTGCTTCCATTCGCGGAATGCAGGTGACAGAACTCCTTGGTATCATAGCAAAACTAGCTGCAGAAGTGGCAGTATGCCGAGAGCTATCTGCATTTGAATGGGGGATGATCGTTGCTGCCAGACAAATGGGTGCCTCAATATCAGATGTAGCCAACACGCTGCAATATTCCCGCAAAGGTCTATCGAAAGTACACTCAACGATAGGTTACAACCCATGTCGGACAGCAAATGGGCCGCCCATGCCTCACTGATGCCAGAAAACCCGGCTTGAAACTGATGACTGAAGGGCAACAGCAGGAAAAATCACCATGCGATACAACTAGGGATGTCCCACAACTGTGTCCGTGATGAGAATTTGGCAAACCTTGGCAGCTGCAGGCTTCGGGAGCAGGAGGCCACGATGAATGCCAGTCTTGACAGCTGCATATCGTTGGCAACGCCTAGCCTGGGTCAACCAACATCGACATTGGGCTGCTGAGAACTGGAAAAGGTTTGCCTGGTCCGCCGAGTCAAGGTTTCAGGTGTATTGGGCCGATGTCCGTGTCTGGCTCAGGCTACATAAAGCCATGGATCCTGCTTGTCAGGTATAGACCACTCAGGCAGGTGGAGGCTCCATACAAGTCTGGAGTGTTTTCTCGTGGCATGGAATGGGTCCATTGCTGCATCTGACATCCACTCTGCGTGCTACTTCCTAGGTCAATCTGGTTGGGGACCACCTGCATCTCTTCATGAACTGTTTTTTACCCCGCGGGCGACGGCATCTTCCAGCAAGATAATGTGCCTTGAACATAAGGCCCTTGTGACACGACAGTGGCTGGAGGAACATGCTACCGACTTCACGACAATGATTTGGCCTCCATGTTCCCCAGATTGCAATCCCACTGAACATTTGTGGGGCATCATTGAACGACCTGTCAGGTCATCATCAACACAACTGGAAAATGCAACATCGTTATGGGGTGCAGTGGAGGTGGCATGGCTTTCAGTGTCTGTGGATGTGTTCCAGGGACTAGTAGACTCTGTTCCATGATGGGTCATCGCCATTATCTGAGCCAGAGGAGGCCCATCAAGTTATTAGGCAGGTGTGCCATCACTTTTGGTGAGTGAGTGTATATCAGTGTTTTGGAAGCATCTGAACAACGGGAAAGTCTACAGCAGGAAATTGTGCAATTGCTGAAACTCAATTTCAGTAAGTATTTCATTTCTGAGATTGTTCTGTTCACCTAAAAAGGTTATTATCCTGGGCAACCCTGGGTGCGTCTGCAACAGAAAAAATGGCGACTCTTGAATGGTCCGATTTTTGCTTCAAGACATCGAAAGCACAGTGCAATTACAATAACAGATTATAAAGTAGTGAATAACCCCACTCAGATTGTTCGGGATTAGAGAGCAGTCATCTACAAACGATCATGTATATCCATTAACACTGAAGAAATAAGCTGTTTCATCGAAGTTATTGTTGCCATATATTTCCAAACTACTGGTGAAATGTTGTTTGCATGAAAACTGATGTGGTGATCATGCAACCATATAGGCTCTGGATGGACGTATTGGATTCTAAATTAATTAAAAAAAGAATAAATAAATAAATAAATAAATAAATAACACAGACGCAACACGCACACAACATCCTACAATCTTTTCATCTTGCACCGAGCACAAGATTATCAAGATGATGCAATTTTAGAATTGTCGAATACCAATTTTGAGATATTTAAATACTTGAGAATGTTCCGTCTACTTACAATTGGAGATAATGAAGAGTTAGCAGACTACTGGGGGTGGCCGTGGCCTGGTTGTCTCGTCGGTTGGCTTGCTAATCGATGGAGTTCAGCAACTTCAGGCGCGGCCAGCTGCTGGCTGGGTGACGGCCAGGGCTTGAGGGCCACTGCTGGCAGGACAGCTATTTGGGGCACGGCTGTTGGAGAACTTTAGTCTGACCCATTTGCCAAGTGACCATAGCTGGTTTTCCAGCAGTTGATGACAGCTACTAGTTTGTTTGTCCGCCAGCAGCTCTTCCATCATGAAACCCCCCCGTGCTTCGGAGGGCACGTTAAGCCGTCGGTCCCGGCTGCTACTGTCATCTCGTAGCAGTCGTTATTTACTGGGATGGCGCAAAACTTCCTCGTAGGGGATCGCGATAATCTACCCTCTGTACTAGATACTAGCAGACTATTGAGAGGGAGTGGAAAGGCAACATAGGAAGCTGTCTCCTCACTCTATACTGTATTGGTTTCACAAGCATACAGCTGTGGTAAGCAAGTTGTGAGCAGAGTGCTGATCCTGTCAACCACAGAAACGAAGACTGTTTGACCCCACGAAGTCATGAATGACCAAGTTTGACTTCAAGACATTGAGAGCAGAGTGCAATTGGAACAAAAAATTACCAGGTATTGGTTAACACCATGAGATTGCTCGGATTGCAGAGCACACAGACATAAAGGATCATGTACATCCACTGCCACCGAAGAAGAGAAGTCGTTTTAGCTATATATTTCCGAATCAGCAGTGGGGAAATATTTGTGAAGTCCCAGAGGGGGGGTAGGAGTATTTTAGAGACGTTGAAATACCACCAGGGCTGCTCCCTATGTTTACTCCCTACGGGCTCACCTTCCACGTGATTATATGTGGGTATTCCAAGGTTCGTTTCTCGGTAGTAGTGGCTGATGTAACTTATCTACTACTGGATATTTCTTTTAGGCTTTATTAATACATACAGGGGTTTATTAATCCTTGTATCTCTCACTTAAATAAGAATCAAGGAAAACATTTATATTAAAAATGAAATCTTTATTAATTAATAAAATGAGGTTAAGTATATTAATAAAATTGGTAAGTTTCAAATGAGTTGAATTTAAATTATATTAGAATTCATAAAAGAGTTCTTTACAATTTTAAAGCATTTGAAGATTACTATTATATAAATTTACTATTTTTTAGAAGATCTTTATCATTACATTAAGGATCTTTAACATTCATTATAATTATCGGCCTCGGTGGCTCAGCAGGTTGCGTCATCGCCTCTGATGCCCGAGTACGCGGGTTCGATCCCGGCCGAGGACGACGAGGATTTTTCAGGGGTAAATCCTGAGATCACGCACTTCCTTCGGAAGGGAAGTAAAGCCGTTGGTCCCGTGTAGTCGTTTGCCGGCTGCTCGTTAAAGAAACCTTGCGAGGCAAAATTTGCGGCCCCTATAACGCCGTCCTGAAATGACCATAGCAGTTGAAAAGGACGTTAATACCAAACAAACCAAACCAAACCATTCATTATAATTGAATTTTAAGTGAATGCAACCCCTTTCAATGAATAGGTATTACCCATACATGTTTAATAGAAACAAGAAGAATTTTGATATGATGTCTTTTAAAGAATGAGAGAGGGAAATAGAGTGTTTTATCATGGGAGAGGGTTCATTCAGTACAGGCCTGGTGGTGAGGATAGTGACCATTGCTTTGGGTCTTCAAATACATCTGAACTTTGTTTTCCAGGATTTCTTGCATAATTTTCATACTTCTGTGGGATTTCTACATCGACCATATTGTGGTGGATTCAATCATGGCATTTTCATTATTCTGGATCACTTCTTCCAACTCAAGAGCTTGGAAAAACACATGAGTGACTTGAATTAACACTACCAGGAGAACCAGGGTGGCCCCTGTTCACCTCAATCACTCAGAGAGAAAGATAGAAAAGGGGAGCCTGATCTGGAGAGATAGACCACTGGGTACCTCGACATCTATATTTATCAGCTTCCACAAGGTTCCATAATCTCTCCAATTTCGCATTCCATATTCACGTGTAAATTACACCTGGCTGATGCAATGTTTGGATTTGTTCACTGGATTCTAATCAGCTGGTATTTAATTCTGATCTCTCTATTCAAATTACTGCTTCATTTCATGATTGAATTTAGAAGAACTTGAAATTTCTATATATTATTTCATGATAATAATTTAATTATTCTAAACTTCTGATTTATTCTTCAAATAAGCTTTTCATGTTCATAAAGAAGACACCACTGAATAAGGAAAAATCCAGTTGATACGGCCAATTAATAAATTTATTGAAAATTTTATAATTTAATTGAAAGGGGGTCAGGACCGTACATGTCTCCCCGTGCAAGAAAAATCATTATCTTTAAGATGGTGATCTTTTTCAAAGAAAATTGTAAGGTACTGGTTGTTTATGGCTAATGCTTCTGCGCTGTCGTCTTCTTCAGTGAATAGCAAAAGGAAATTGGGAGGGGTAACACACTCCATCTTTGTCCCCCTCCATCTGCTTTCCATCCCAACCAAACATTTTTTTAACAAAATCGATAAAGAAAAATTTTTACAGAGTCACAAATTGTTATGTTACAGGATTTACAAGCATGTTTAAGAAATTAATTCGGATTCCTACTCTTAGATACAAAATACATTTTTGATTATAAGTAATCACACAGAATTTCAAAAAGTTTTCATAAGGTATTAAAACATTCTGTAAACAAACAAACTTCCAATGATTAAGATAATTCTTTAGGAGATTACATCAATAGTTATTGTTTCTGGAATTATAATAGGAAAGCAATCACTCTTCATTACTTCTCATCATAGTGACTCTGAGGTGTGATGGATAGTTAATGGCAATCGTCGGCGCACTGGCGATTCTGCTGTAAATTCAGAAGGGGGGGGGGCGAGGGCGAGCGAGGCTTCGTCGCTTTGTCACCGTTGTTGCATCTCATATCACATGAAACTTAACTCTCAGGGAAAAACACATCATACAATTCCATCAACTTCAATTAAGCCATCATTTCAACCCAACATCACTATATAATTCAAAATTTAAATTATTTCATTTTAGAAAATTTATTCTCCGATTAAATATAAAGTCATCAAGATCCAATTCACCATTTAAGAGTTGCATTGACCTTCTTTTTAGGAGAAAGGTTATCAGATAATGTCATTATAACCAAAGATAGTATTATCATTTACTAATTATACTTCTTAATCAGAAGTCACTTTCTGGCCTTTCTCTAGCAATAATTATTTATAATTGCTTTCTTATCATTACTTAATTTTATTATTACTTAATAAGAAACTTAACATTATAAAATACCTATAATAATTTCGTTAAATTAATCTCTTTATGGTGTCTTCAGTGCCACATGCTTTGTTAAAGAGAAAAGTCGCATAAAAAACCGCTCCTCAATCTCTTTATATTTTTGCCACCTATTGCCATCTTCATCAATTGTTTTTGTTCATCGCCTCCTCTGAACCCTACTCCGAAGCATTAGGTCCATTTCGTCCAAAGTTCCAGTTAAGTTTATCCTTAATCTTAGACTCCCCCGAATATCTCAATCTCCATCCTTAAATAATTTTAAGAACAAATTTCTCCAACAATTACTCTAGTCCTTCGTGAGCTTTTTTTAGAAACCATTGTTTGGATGCTGGCAGCTTCAATATCCTTCTTCATCGATTGTTGGTCACCACGACTGTTGCCATCTTTAAAACCTGTCTGCTATCTTGTTTATATTCCTTCCGACTCCTGTGTTCCCTCACTTACAAAACTAGTGCCCAACGTGAATCTACTATTCTATTTGCACCTACTTTATCTTATCATCCCCGATCCTGCCGATCTCTCTGTATATACTTTGATTACTAAAAGCCATGTCCGCACGTGATAAACGCAAAGGTGCACCTGAGAAGCCTCAAACCCGCAGTGCCACACAAAAGTCACTGTCAACATCCTCTCTAGACGAATCCATCACCTTTAACATTGAGAAGAGTGTCGCCGAATACTTCGAAAACTTCACTAACTTCGACCGTTTATTTGACTCACTTCTCCAGCGTCTCACCACAAAAATTGAAATCCTATTCACGGACATAGTTAACCGCATTTCAACAACTGAATCACGTCTTGACGATCTTGAAAATCGCCTCAGTAAAATTGACACTGCAATAACTCATCTTAACACACCTTATATCCCTCCCAACCACTCTGCCACTACTTCTCCCAACGCCTCAATCTCCAATTTACTACAGCACATTGATGACATAGACCAATACGGGAGGCGCACCAATATAAGAATATATGGTCTTCCAGAAACCTCCACTGAAGACACCAGTTCCATGTGCCTTGATTTCTTTTCATCCAAACTCAACGTTCACCTTGACTCCACTGCGATCTCTTCTGCTTTCCGCATCGGCCCTCAGGCTGCCAATAAGGCCCGCCCCATCCTCCTGCAGTTTTCCGCACTTACATCTAAAATACTCATTATAAAAAACCTAAAGAATCTGAAAGGCTCATCCACCCACATCGCAGAAGACCTGACGCCCTCACGATATCGACTCCTGTGTTTAGCCAAGTCCAAATTTGGCCCGCGCAACGTCTGGGCATCTAACGGTCGAATACTATATAAAGATCCCACTGCCAAAATCTACTCCATCCAGACAATTGCCGACTTAAACCAACTTAGCATCTCCCCATCTCTACCCGGTCAGTAATCTCTTTTCACCCTCCCTGCACCTCTCTTCTGTCTACTCTATCCCTCCCTCCGGAACTTCAGCTTTACTCCCATTCCCCCCCTCCCTTCTCCAGAACTCCTTCCGATCCCTCTCACCCATGACTGTACCAGATCCTCCAACCTCCTTCACCGTCTTCAATTCTGAATTAACTAATAACCCTTCACTCTCCCCCACAACCTCCCTTTTCTTCTTATGCCTAAATATCCGTAGTCTTCGAGCCAACTCCTCCACCTTTTTTGCTACCCTGCCCCTTTTTCATTCCCCCCCACACCTTATTTCCATCACCGAAACCTGGACAAACTCGTCTCTTGAAGTTCCCCCGTTAGACCACTACTCATTCGAAGCTCTACATCGTTCATCTAAGCAAGGCGGAGGTATTACCGTTTATATCTCAAACTCCCTTCATTACACTCTTAACTTCACTTACACCGCTTACACCCCCAACTTTGAAATCTAACAATCCTAATAAACAACAAGTTTTACTTAGTCTCTGTTTACCGCCCACCTTCCGGTCTTCTTCTCCCTTTTTTCACCTTCTTTCCCTCCATGCTACTCGATCTTAGCCTAACCCCCCACAAAATTGTTATCACCGGTGATTTTAATCTTAATTTCTCCACCCCTTCCCCTAACATTAACTCAGTTCTTGACCTCACCTCCAGATCCGGCCTATCGCCCCTAATCTCCTCCACCACTCACTACTCCACTTTCCACAACTCAGCCTCTCTGATCGACCAAACTTTCTCTCTTTCATCCGATAATCTTTATAGCGGATCCCTGGACTGCGATATCTCCGATCATTTCCCCATTTTCACCTTCCAATCTCTTTTAATCATTCCCCGCCCCGTCTCAATTTCTCACAAAACACAACTGTTAACGTCTAACAGATTAGCATCCTTCCGCTCCTTTTTGACACTAACTGACTGGAATGCTCTATTTAACCCGGATACCAACATTAACACTCTTTTCGAAAAATTCATTTCCCACATTTTCATTGGTATCGACAGATAACTACCGTCTATACCAACCTCCTCCCCGAAGACAAAACCTCCTTCCTGAAACCTTGGATGACCCCCTATATATTCGCTCTCATTTCACATAAAAATTCACTATATCGCAAATTCAGACACCCTCCTAACGACCACAACAAACTTAGGTTCCGCTCCTTCTCCAATTCCACCCGCAAATTCATCAAGCAGGCAAAAGCCTATTACTTCGACCAACTCTTCAAGAAAGTCACCACTACTAAATCTAAATGGAAAACAATAAAAAATCTAATTCATGGATCTTCTCCCCCTATCCTCCCATTCTCCGACCCTAACTCTGTCAACCCCACCCTCTTAACTAACTTTTTAGAAACTTTACTTCCACCAGCTCCTTCCCAGCCCACTCCCCTTTCAGATTACCCTTTTCCAGTTCCAGTTAAATCCACTTCATTCTTTATTTCTCCTGCCTCTCCTGAGAAACACTATCCACCATCAATCGACTGAAACTTTCAAACCGCCCCGATTCTCTAGGCATCAGTTCCAACATCTTAATCCAAGCAAGTTCCGAATTTTCTATCCCCTTGTCTCACCTATTCAACATCTCCCTTACTCAAGGTATATTTCCCTCTTGTCTTCGTACTGCACAAATCACCCCAATGTTCAAGAAAGGCGACTCATCCAATTTCTCTAACTACCGCCCAATTTCCATTCTCCCCTTTTTTGCCAAAATTTTTGAAAACTTCTTTTACTCTCGTCTATCTTCCTACGTTTTTTCAAATAATCTCCTCTCCCTTTCCCAACATGGCTTCATTCCTAAGAGAAGCACTTCCACTGCCTTTTTCGAACTTTCAGAATATATCATCTCCAACATGGCCATTAACAAATTCGTTGTCTCTCTATTCATCGACTACTCTAAAGCCTTCGATTCTATTCCTCATGATCTCCTTTTATACAAACTTTCTCATCTTTATAATATACGAGGCCCTCCCCTTGACTGGCTTTCTAGCTTCCTATCAAATCGTCATTATACCCTCCATCTAAACAATATATCCTCTTCAACAATCACCCGCAACATCGGCGTTCCCCAAGGCTCCACTCTGTCCCCCCTCCTTTTTAACCTATTCATAAACGACCTTTCACACATAACATCCCCACTGCCTTTAATACTATACGCCGATGACGCAACTATATCTTATGCCGACGTTTCATTGCGAGCAATTCAGGAATCATTCAACCTAATCCTTGATAAACTTTTACTTTGGAATACTTTCAATCATCTCTCCCTTAATCTTGACAAAACCCAATACATTATCTTCTACCAGCATAACAAAATATTTGATATAAATGACTTCACGATATCTTATAACTCCCAACAGATTTCACCGTCCAAATCCTTCAAATACTTAGGTATTCACCTAACCCATAACCTCTCCTGGGACACTCACATTAATTCTTTAGCCACGACTCTAAACCAACGCCTAGGTCTTTTTTCCCGCCTCCACTATCTTCCCCCAAAAATCCTCCTTCTATTATACAACACTCTGATTCACCCCTCCCTTTCCTATGGCCTTCAATTCTGGGGCTAAACTACAAAACATAACTTACTCCGCTTACTCAGGATACAAAAATGGTTTGCTCGCATCGTTGTTAAACTACTCAAACCCGCCCCTGTGTTACATCTTTTTCACTCAATAGGTATAACCCCAATTCACCAACTTTATCCCACAAACTTAGCAATCTTTATATACAAAGCACTCAATAACCACATTATAATATCCCTCCCCCAACATTTGTTCACATCACCTACTTCCCCACCTTACAACACACGTCACTCTAACTTTCTACGATTCCCACGCATTAAGCGGAACTACCAACTAAAAAGTATATCAAATTCTGGCAACAAACTTTGGTCCACATTACCCCGCGATCTTCGCCTTGCACCCAACATCTCCACCTTTAAAAGCCTCATTAAGAAATACTATACATCCCCAACCAGCTGTTACCCTATTCTCCCCCACCCTCACTGTCATACTTCATTACCAATTATATAATATTCTTTCTTTATTTCATTCTGCCTCTTTTCTCCATTCTGATAAATTTAAATTTTACTTGAATTCGTTTAATGATAACTCCAAAATTTTATCCTTTGTTTCTAATTATATATTTTATCAATTACAATACATAATTTATTATTTTGTACTGTTATAATTTGTCTGCATCTTCCGGGGACCAAACTCGTCGGTCGTTTGGCCATACTGGCCCCGGGCAGATGCTATTGTATTTCCTTACCAAATAAATAAATAAATAAATAAATAAATAAATAATAATTTCTATTTATCATATATTCATGTAAGTCCTTTACATTATTTTTATTACAAGAAATCTATATAGGAAATTCCCTTATTAATATTTCCTAAATCATTCAGAATAATATTTGCAGTTCATTAAAATTTATTTCTGTTATAACACTCATCCCATGTTACTGATTATATTTACTTCTTTAAGGTTCATTTAAACCTGCTTCTCCATACAAGGAAACAATAAAGCAAAAATAAAAATTTCCTCCTTTTAATCTCTTGTAACTTCCTCCTTAATCCTTCCAAAGTGAAATGGTTTCTACCTCCTGGGCAGTGCTATTGACCTCATTCTTATATATTGTAATTCTAGGAAACTATTTCCTCGTGTCATCTCCTTTCAGTTCTCATTTCAACCAAGGTTTGGCATTTTTGAGGCCAAAAGCCAGAAATTTGGCCTTTTTTCATGTGATTGGCCTGAAAAAATTTGTTTGGCTTTTTGGCATTTTTTAAAGAACGTCTGGCATTATAAATCAGTAGCATAGCTAGCGAAGCATTAATAAGCTCCGTTTCCAATAGCGTCAGTTGCTGGCAATCAGCATTAGAGGGAAGTAGTGTGTTGCGCTCTCGTGGGTTTTTGATTTGAAGGAAAATGACGGAACAATGGAGCAGCGTTACTGCATCAAATTTTGCCAGAAACTGGGCAACAGCCAGGTGGAAACCATCAGTGGTCACAGTGGAAGCATTCCTCGTCACCACTACCAAAGAAGACCTGCTAAGTGCGCAGCAATGTGATAGTGATGCTGACTGCGTTCTTTGACTCTCTCGGTGTGGTACACCACGAGTGCGCACCTCAGGGTCAAACAATCACCAAAGAGTACTACAGGGATGTCCTTAGTCGCCTACGTAATGCAGTGCGGCGCAAGAGACCGCAGTTGTGGTCAACAGGCAATTGGCGCCTGAAAAACCAAACTTGATTCAGACTTTTTTTTAGCGAAAAACCAGACTATCGTGGTACAACAGGCTCCTTATTCTCCTGACCTGGCCCCCTGCGACTTTTGGCTGTGCCCCAAACTCAAGAGGCCATTGAAAGGAACGCAATTTCAGACAAGAGAGGACATTATGGCTGCAACGACAGCCGAGCTAAGCTCCAGGAATGCTTCCAACAATGGTGGCACTGCTCGGAGCAGTGTGCGGAGTCCCAAGGAGACTACTTTGAGGGTGATTAGGTTTCCAATGCTCCAGGTGTGTAATTTTTTCCCCCGGCTGAAGGTCGGATACTTTTCTCACAGGCCTCTTATATTACCAGGTAAGATGCTCTAAGGTGGCTACCAGTCGGCGCCATGGGTTAATTGCTGCGGGATCACTGAATTGTATAAAAATGCAGCCTGGACTATAAATTTATTTCATTCATCACAAGCTGTAAAGTAGAAAGGAACTAGAAAAGTGATGACTAGGAAATTGACAACCACGTACAAACAGGAAGCTCATTTGACACAGGTAATGGCAATGCAAGAATTTAACTTTTCTATATTAAGACCTTCTGTAATATAATAAGCTATGTGAGACAATTTTATACAGGATATTTACTAAACATAAGACAAAAATTCAAGGCCACCTGGATTGTGAAATAACAGACCATGAAAAGAAAGCAATGTAAATTTACCGTAATTATTCTACTATAATGCGAAAAAATTTGGCCTAAACAGCGCCTAAATTTGTGGGAGTGTATTATAGAAGAGTATATATTAGTGCTGCAACGACTGGTGGGAGGAGATTGATGAAGCTCAAATGAAACTAGCATATAATATACATCATAGTACATTAATAACCAGGGAACACCTCTTGTCCACAAATAGAATTTTATTCTGGATATACGTATGTCGAACTCCTGGAGATCAATATTCAATGCCAAGTGAATTCTGAATTCTCATCACTGTACATTAATTATGCTGTATATACAAAGTACAGTTCATTATATGGTACATTGCTGCACTTTTTTTTTATTTTCCCGTTGCCAAAAGCTAATACAAAAGTGACCTCAAAAAGAAGTCCGTCCATATGTAAAGTTGCATTGGGGGTATTACAAAAGCCCCAATGTATAAGAGCCCCTAACTGCTTATACTACTTCAGTGTCCATCATGTTCAGAATGTAATTAACATTTATAAAAGTATTACACAAACTGATCACATACGGGAAATAAAATTTTTATTAAGTAAAAGTTAAATAATAATACTAGAATGTAAAAATTGAATACTATGTGTTTAATAACTACAAAAGAAATACAACAAACGATCACATACAGGAAAATTAATTTAATTTTTACACTCTAGTATTATTATTTAACTTTAACCTAATAAAATTTTTATTTCCTGCATGTGATCAGTTTGTGTAATACTTTTATAGTTATTAATAATTACATTCTGAACATGAAGGATACTGAAGCAGTATATGCAGTTACGGGCTTTGGCTCTTTTTTTTCAAAATTAAGTACTGTAAAGAGGTTTTTCGATATATTCTTGAACATTTTATGTCTCGCGAGAAGTCAAAAGTATCGGGATAGAATAAATAAAAAGAAGAGGATAAATTTTTTTAGGTTTATTTGGGCTCTAAAAGTGGAATCGCATTATAGTAGAATAATTAAGGGTAAGCAGGTTTCTCGTTTAGGCTTATCACATTTTTACTTTGGTGGTTTTTTCTCCAAAATGAATAAAGGCCTTATAATAATACAACATTGTTTCATTACAAATTGTATCTTTCAATGTATTGCTATGAAGGGCTGTCAAATGCATCTCCCTTTTCTCTTGTGCCTTAATAAAGGTGGAATTGAATGGTGAAACTAGCTGCTTTTTTGACCTGCGACTCTAAGGCATCTATTCATTTTGTTTATAAATGCCTACAGAGAACAGTAACAGTAGGATTTTTTTTATTTTTTTGGTATTTTCAGTTTTCATTTGCACTATGGTTCTGCCTCCAAAGAAGTGGAAATCTTCTTACAATGATAATCGTAAGTATAATATGATTTGGGAAAAAACTTTTCCTTGGGCAAAAAAGGCTCCTGGTGATTCAGAATCAGCATATTGTAAACTATGCCTGTGCAATATTCAACCAAAGACAAGCAGCCTCTTAAATCATGAAAAATCAAACAAACAGAAGTTGAAAATTCCAGCAAAAGGACAAGTTCAACTTAACACATGTATAAGTAAATAAGTTCAACATGATGATAAAGTTAAGGTAGTAGAGCTGCACGTTGCTGTAGCTATGTGCTGCCATTGTGCAATACAAACTATTGACCACCTGAGTGACAAAAATATATGGATAGAGCAATACATTGGAGTACATAAAGTTACACAGAACTAAATGTGCATGCTTATTACAAAACGTCATTTCGCCTGCATTAAAATCGGATCTCATTGATAACTTACAAAATAAGAAATATGCCATCATTATAGATGAATGTACAGATATTTCCACACATAAATCCTGTGCATTTTAGTTCGCTTTTTTAGTGATTGGAGAAAATAAATTGTAACCGAGTTTTTGGGTTTAATTCCTGTACATGAAACTACAGGAGAAAGAATATTTCATCTAATTGAACAAGAAATTGAAAATTGTGGTCAAAAGCTTGTTAATTGTATTGGATTTGCATCAGATGGTGCAGCAAATATGGCAGGATCTAATAATTCTGTGTGGTCTAGAATGAAAGCTGTTTCTCCTTTTTTGTGTACAGCTTAAATGCATCTGCCATTCTCTAGCACTGTGCACTCAACATGCTTCATCCAAGCTACCTTCAAATATTGGACTTTTACTGTCAGAAATACCTCACTGGTTTAGTAAAAGTGAAGTAAGACGTGAAGCATACAAAGAATTATTTAAAATTATGAATAGCACTACAGAATTTGAACCAACCAGGTATGCTCCCCTTCCCTTTGAAAAACCTTCGGCTACTCACTGGCTTGTTCATGGAAAAGTTATGTACAACATTTTGATGAACTGGTAAGAACTAAAGGCATACTTTGTTTCTATTGACTTAGCCCATTCCAGCTTGGACACCAAATATAAAGCTAGACTATTAAAAGAAATGATGTTAGACAATAAAAGTTACCTCTATTTTGTCTTTGCAACACCAGTTGTGCAAGGATTTGAAAGACTAAATGGCTTATTTCAGTAAACAAAAGCTGATCCCCTTCAAATAACTGAATCACTATTTGTACAACAGAAAACTCTTCAAAACAGAGTATATACCATAACCAGAAAAAAGGTTTTGCACGTGTTGATTTTAGTGTCAAATTCTTGACAGAATGTAAAAAGCTTCTTGATCAGAGCTTCTTGAAATACAAACTGTTAAGGAAAGATGCATGTCAATGCTAGATGAAGCTCTTCATCAAGTTAAGTGTAGACTCCCATCAGCAAGAGATATATTTCTAGGTCTGTCAAATTTGAACCCATCAATAATTTTAAATCAAGCTACTAGGCCTGCGTTTTCAAATCTGCCATACTTACACCTTGCAGCAAATGATATCAACATGATTGAACAGCAGTATAGAAAGATCATTTTTGTCGACTGGAAAGAAGAAGAATCATTTAAGGAAGATGGAATCCCAACAGAAACTGAAACATTTTGGATTGGTGTTCTTCAACATCCAGCATTTAAAGAGCTACATTTGCCCTTACTTGTCTAATCACGCCTGTTAGTAATGCTGTAGTGGAAAGGGTATTTTCTCTTTTATCTTCAGTTAAAACAAAAACAAGAAAGAGGATGCAGCTGAATCTTCTTGATGCCATTGTGAGAATTAGATCAGAGCTAATGCTTTCAAAAAAATGTTGCAAAGACTTTACTGTTACACAATAACTACTAAATAATTACACTTCAGAAAAGGTTTATGGCAGTTCCAGCAAGGACAGTAGTGATGATATTGATTCCCTTTTAATTTGATATAATCATAAAATTAGTTCTCTGTTTTTATAAATTGATCAATCTGTTTAACTGTATCACATTCAATCTGTGTATCAGTCTTTACTTATAGCCTAAGTTGTGAAAATTAAAGTTATGTTCAGAACTTGCTGTAGTTATTGTGCAATATGTTACACAATAGAAAAATTTTGGTTAAAATAAGTTGAAATTGAATTTTAATATTTTGGCTTTTTAAAAACTGGATTGGCTTTTTTTTGGCTTTTTTTTTAAAGCTTGTTTGGTTTCAAATGGCAATTTAAATCTGGCAACCCTGTTTCAAACGCTTTTAATCCTGAGTCACTCGAAATGAATATTATTTTATCGCAAATAAATCTTATTTCACGGAAAACTTTAACTAAACTGTTCATGAAATGGATACCAAACAAAGCGAATTAATTTAGGAATATTAAGTGCAACTTTCATTGTGTTTTCTCCACGTGCTTTCCCGTTTGAAACCTCGAAACCTCCACTCCTTTGTTCAAGATAACGCATGGCGATTGTGAAATGTAACATCGTGGTCTTCATCGAATCACTTCATCGTAATGTAGATAAGATAAATTCTTTAATAGAGTTATTATGATTATCCTTATTCCTATTAACTTGAAATTAATGAATCATCAATTTAATTCAATTCATACTTCCAATTAGTGTATGTGAGCGACTCAATCACACAAAGATGCTGTTCTCTTATCATTCAAGAGAAGAGAGGAGGGGAGAGTCCAAATAACTTAACTCCACTTCAATTGTTTAAAATCTCACTAGGAGAATGGCGATTCTGGTAAACATAATTTAATATATCAAAATTATTTCTTAGATGTCTATAAAGTAATCTAATTCTGGATAAAATCTTGCTATATCTCAAGTACGGCTCAAAAATGGAAGGTTTTTTACTATTTAGTATTCTCTTTAAGTCTAAGGATATTTAGAGGTCCTTCTACAACGTGAAAACTTAATTAATTGAAAGAATATATTAATATGAAACTAAATAAACAAGTGTGCTTTTCAATAACGTTTAGATTTTACAGTTGACTTCCAATTGCCATAGCCCTCATATGTTGATACTTAGAAACGATTAATATTTCTCTATAAAACTTAGTACAATATTACCACCTTAAATGTATGACGATAATTGGTAATAAACTATAAAACTACGAATCCTATGAATCATTTCCTACCATATAAATAATTATGATAATTCACCGTTTTGTGTAATATAGCCTAAAGAAAACATGTCTCCTATTTCATGTTTATTCCTAAGTACGTAATTATGAGATATTATATAAAAAATATTTCTTTCAAACTTTCGATGGATGCTCAAGACAGCTTATTTAATTTGCTTTGATAAACAAGACCTGGAACTGACTTTAACTTTAAGCCTTCCTTTATACTAAACAGGTGGTGGCCTTACAGTATAGCAGAGGGACATCAGGAGTTCCAACTAGTTTTACCATGTATTCCCGGCTTTGTCAAGGGAATAAATGGCGAAACTAGTTGGAACTTCTGATGTCCCTCTGTTATGCTGTAAGGCCACCACCTGTTTAGTTAATAGGAACAGTATTATGATCCATCCTTCCACCGAATACCTTCCTTTATACATTGTGGATATAATAAAGAAGATTTGGAATGATTCAAAAAGAATAAACACTGGTTACAAATGATAATGATAATTGATACAAACTTTTGGTGAACAATGGAAATTAAAACACTGGTGGTGCTTTTCCAAATTCCATAACCAAGATAAGAACTTGAAATATTATTTTTAGTAACTATTACCTCGATTTATTTTCATATGCATGTCTACAATAATTCCTATCTTTAAGTAATCTTGTAGTTGTTTGAATTGCTTTAAATTCACAACTTAATTTTAATAAGCACTTAGTCTATGAGGGGGGGATGCTGTCTTCTCCTCCTTTTATCACTCACTACTCCCATTTCAAAAGCTGATGATTGAAATTCTCCGGATTTGATTACCTGCTACTAACAAAATGTAATACGAATCTTCTCCGACCATTGCTTTTGCTGTTGCTTAAAATTAAACTATTTGATTAAATATGATTCTACACTGGTGGCCAAATGTTTGGACCAACCAGCAAAATCAAGAAAAAGTGAGTTTATACAAAAAATATTTTACACCTATAACTCTAAGTAAACATGAAACAATATTCAGGGAAGAAACAAATTAATTTCTGCGTCGTTGCTTTTTTATTACCTTAAATCAAAATAAGACTGGCCAAAAGTTTGGACCAACATCAGAAACAAGCAAATAATTAGCATATTACAAGTCATCGTGTTGTGTGATGAGCACTAAAACCATTGAATATATTGTACAATGTTAACTGAAAGCCAATGAGAGCGAATTAGACATTTTAACAAGCATTTTAAAAACTTCAAAAAAGTTGCTGAAATCTTCCGTGTGAGCTACAAATCTTTATCAGAATTGTTAAAAATGTTATTTGGAAAATAGGACGGAAATAGGACGACCTTATGCACTGACGCGAAGAGACAAATCAAAATTAAGAGACATTTTAGTCATGATATTACATCTGGGCATGTAGTCAACACCACACAAGTCAAACTTAATTTGCAACTTGCTGCCTCAAAAAGAACAATTCGCAGCGAACTATCTACTGAGAAATTGGCCTATAAAATTTAACCCAAAAAGTTGTCACTACCACAGAAACACATGCAGGAGAGACTGGAGTTTGCTAAGACACTTCTGCGTGAAAACACAGACTTCCAATTGGTTGTGTTTTCTGATGAAAAACGAATCAGTTTTAATGGTCCTGATAATATAGCTTCTTATGAAGAGCATCGTGAAAAAGAAACACTTGTTCCACTGCGAATTAAGCGGCAAATGGGCGGTAGTGGAGTGATGATTCTGGGTGCCATTGGAAGCAACGGAAAGTTGAAGATTCACAGTATAGATGGACATTGCACAACAGCTCAGTATAAAGATGATCTTCACAATGTGTTCATCCGTTTGTGTAAAGTCTAGTTTAAGCAAAAACCATGGTTTTAGCAGCAGGACAGTCCTGCAATCTATACTGCAAGAGTTGTGAAAGCTTATTTGGAGAGCAATGATATTTCCAATTTTGCTTGGACTGCCCGAAATCGAGATCTCAATATTATTGAGAATGTGTAGCATCTCACGGAACAAAAATTTTACCAAAACATTTAGTACAAATCTCGAGAACAACAAATAGCAGCCATTCAGAAAGCTATTAAGCCAAATGTTGTTAAAAGCTTAATTAATTCTATTTCAGGTCGTTTGTCAAATATTGTAGAGTCAAAATGATCTCAAATATCAAAATAATTCATTAGTTAATGATGTAATACTTTTTTCCCTTTATGTTATACAAATGTAGTCCAAACTTTTGGCCAGTCTTATTTTGATTTTAGGTAATAAGAAACCAACAACGCAGAAATAAATTTGTTTCTTCCCTGAATATTGTTTCATATTTACTTCGAGTTGTAGGTGTAAAACAGTTTTCGTATAAATTCAGTTTTTCTTGACATTGCTGGTTGGTCCAAACTTTTGGCCACCAGTGTATTAAACGTTCGCAAAAGGAAGGATAAAAATTCCTAAATGTATTATTAAAAAAGAAATAGACAAAAAGGCTCCTGTCAAGGGTCAACGACCCGACACAGAGTTCCACTCAGGATACAATAAATTATATATTTTCCATATTTCTACACAGGGCATCTGTTGCTTCATATTACCGAGAAACTTCCATCATTTGACTTAGCAATTCTGGGGGCAAATCTTTGGTAGCCGATATATGTGTCTCCTTAAGACTTTGAGGTTCTTCTGGATGAAGTATATTTACTTGTTTGGCTACGGGAATATCATCTTTTTCATGGGTTTTCAGTCATTGTGGGCACATACGGGCTTGTATTCCATGCGGATATCGTTCCCAATACATTTTCAAGTGCTTGCTGGGCAACATATGCATTCTGAGGATAGGGTCACATAATTTCTCCTGTGATCACCACGTTTGATACTGCTGGATACTGATATTTATATAGAGAGGGCACAAACTGTTGCATAACTGGTGAAACAAGTGCAGGCACCTGATATGCCGATTGAGCAGGCATCCCCTGTGGGGGAGGGAAAGGGGAATTTCTTCTCCGCTCCTCACTCTGCTCTTAATTCTTCGTTATTTCTTTAATTAATCCTGCTAAAGTTCCTTTTATTTCTCTCATTTGAAGTCCCATCTGATTTTTCATTTCTTTTATTTGGCTAAGCATTGGTTGAAGTTCCGTCGCTGGCTCCTGCACACCGATCAGACAATGGAAATCGTGAGGAGGACAAACAGTCTGTCGCTGTTTAGGTGGATCAGCTGTTTGATACGGAAAAGAAATAGGTGCCTGTAGTTGAGGAGAGAGGGGGGGCTCTAATTTCCGTTCCACTCTTTCTTCATTGAGTTTTCTAACTACTTCTCGTGGAGTCTTTCTTATTTCTCCTATTTGCATAATTCGGGGAGGCCGTGGCCTGGTGGACTTCCACTGAACACACCAATTCAGGAAATTAGGCAACATCAGGCACGGCTAGTCACTGGATAGGTGACACCATCAGTGACACACGGTCTATACCCCCCGGCTGCTGCGACCATCATACAGCAGTCGTTAATCCATATTCATCCAGGGACCCAATTCGTTGGCATCTGGCCATACAGGCCCTGGATGGATGCATCGGATTTCATCAAGTAAATAAATAAAATAAAATAAAAAATAAATAAAAAATATGCAGGCTTTATTTTACTGACTCCTATCACAAATAATTTTTTTCTCTCGCATTCTCTGATGCATATGCCCTCTTTTAGTGTTTCAAACACGCTAGGTCTAATTTCTTCACATGAGTCAATGTTTTCCTTTATTCAACCATATTTACATTTCCTTGTTCTCTGGCTCGCCTGACCACTAAGGAAACACAAGGAGTGTCTCTTACCCAAGCTCCATCATCAACAGATCTCTTACTACTCAGATTATATCCATGCGGTGGAAGAGCAGGTGCCTCTTGTGGAGCGGGCACCACAGGGGGTGGTTGGGCAATATTATTCCTAGGAATCTATAAATTCCTCGGCCACAACGTTGGGTTCCCTGTTTGCGGGATCTCCATCTCTACTCTATTCTCTGGCGATGGTAGAAGAGGTTTGGGTCTCTCTACTCCTTTTTGACTACCATATGCCGGCTTAAGTTTAATCGCATGCACTGCTTTTCTTGTCCCTAGTTGTTTTCTTGTCCCATTTAATTCCCGAATGATAAAGTTCACATTCGAAAGTTGGGAAAAAATTTCATAAGGTCCCAAATAATTATCAGCTATTTTTTTAGCCAATCCCTTTTTAATCATAGGGGAGTACAAATAAACATGGTCTTCCACTTTAAATTGATAGGGATGATTCCTGGAAGCATGGTAAGCCTTCCTCTTTACTTATTGCTCTTCTATTGCTTGGCTAGCAACCTTATAAGCATCCTGCGATCTTAGTTCAACTTCTCGTGCATAATTCTTATCTACAAGATACTTTCTGTGGTGTTCAAGGGGCAAGGATGGTTCTCTACCGTAGAACAAGAAAAACGGCGTCTCCTTCGGCTTGTATTAAGAGCGAAGTAAACATATGGCAGCGTTTCGTCCCAGGTACTCTGCTGTTTGTCTACATTAATGCTTCAGCATAGCGATAAGAATCTTATTGTAACACTCCACTGTTCCATTAGATGCTGGATGGTAAGCTGTAGTAAACAACTTTGTAATCCTTAAGATCTTACAGAGCTCATTCATAAGAGCTAATGTGAAATTTGCACTCTTATTTGTGAGAAGCTGTGTCGGGATTGAATATCTAGCAAATATTGTCTCCATCAATGCTTTCGCGACTGTCTCTGCCTTTTGGTCAGGGAGGGCAACGAACTCAGAATAACGGCTGAAATGATCTACTAATAGTAGAATATATTTATTCCCACTATTAGAGACAGGTAAAGGTCTGATCAGATCTGCTCCTACTCGATAAAAAGATCGAGTTACACCAGGAAACATCTGAAATCACTGTTCCTTTCTCTTGAGAGGGGGTGCATTCCTCTGAGAACTCTCACATCCCTTGCAGAATTTCTGTATATCTTTCTTCATTCCGACCCAAAAGTACTGCTTATTTATCTTTCATTGTAATTTCCGCGCTTTCACATGCCCATTCATGGCGTTACAATGATAAACCTGTATCACATGCTGTCTATACAATTTTGGAATGACCATCCATTCCCATTTTTCGAGTCCTAGGCTGAGATTTTTACATTAAATAAGATTCCCTCTCTATCAAGCAAATAACTATCGACCCTCTCTGTTTCTTCCTTCCTTAACATCTCAATCATAGGCTTCAGCTCATCATCACATTTTTCCTCTTCTGCTATCATTTCTCTTGATATCACTGGCTCGTATTCGGTGACAGCACCAATGGCGACGCAACTAAGACAGTCGGCGATTCCATGGATGCGTCCAGGTTTACGAATAATTTTGAAACTGAACTCCTGGGGGGTAAATTCCCAGCGGGCCAACCTGAACCAGGCTCCTTGGTATTGAACAAGCACTTAAAGAGGTCTGTCTCAGTAATAAACCTGAATTATGGGCCGTGCAAATAGACTCTAAATTACTTTACTGCAAAGGTTACTGCCAAACATTCTTTCTCTGTAGTAAAATAATTTAATTCACTCTTTTTTAAAAGTCTACTGGCATAGGCGATAGGCAACTCTTCCCCTTCAAATCTTTAGGATAGAACAGCTCCTAAGGCCATATCACTAGCATCGATAGAAACAATGAATTCCTTTGTAAAATCTGGGCTTCTTAGCACTGGGGCTGTCACTAAAGCCTCTTTTATTGTAATAAAAGCTTTCTCGGCTTCTTCACTCTATTCAAAAGGAATCTCCTTCTTTGTTAGATTAATGAGATGTTTAGCAATATGACTGAAGGAATCAATATGGCGGCGATAATAACCAGCCAGCACAAGAAAGGATTGAATTTCCTTGAATGTCTTTGGGTCTAGGGAAATCTTGAACTGCACGAATTTTTCCTGGATCGGGAGCAATTCTGTTTTCGGATAAAATATGTCCCAAAAACTTAACCTTTGATTTTACGAATTGACAGTTCTTGGGTTTCATTTTGAAGTTTGCTTCCTGAATTCACTTAAACAAGAATTCCAGATCCTTTAAATGTTGAGCATAAGTCTCCGAATAAATTTGAAAAATCGTCCAATTAAATGAGCGCAAACTTTCCTTTAATTTGCCTAATTATATGTTCGGTGGTACGTTCCCAAACACTCGGAGAATTGGCCAGTCGCATCGGTAACCTCTTAAATTGATATTTACCCCCAAGGATAACGAAAGCAGTCTTAATGCCATCTTCTATTCCCAATATGCATCAAGCATGCTAAAAAATCTGCATTTTCCAAAACTGACAAGGTCTCCAATATCAGAGGAAGGGGTAAACTTCTAGCTATGATATTACAGCTTTCTGCAAGCAATTTAAATGACAATATCTTTTAATGTTCGGGAAAGTTGGGATTAATGGTATTTTCTTTGTCTGATACTGGAATTAA
>JAHWFO010037608.1:139763-162751 GCA_023313115.1 Rhysida immarginata
GATCCTTGGACGTCTTACACAACCATTCTCTTGCTTGATACAACTATGACAGGTCCTTCCGATTAATGCAATGCAGCAAGATGTCTCATTCTATGGATCACTATCCTTTTCTTCAGTGGGAGTGATGGACAAAATGTTGTATCTTATGTCCCACTGAGCAATATAAACGTGCCATGCCTTTCTTTATTTTTACACACAAGGTTCGTTTATTTTTTACCCCTTAACTATTTTTTTCTTGATTTTCTGTAAATGAATTTATCCTTCAGCCTGCCATTGCTGCCGCAAAAAATTTTGTATATATATATAAATATATTAATTCATATTTAATAATAATGTTATATATACCACTACCACGTTCCATTTTTTAATTAATTCTCTGAACATTTAATAATGTTATCCAGTTTTAAACAATATTATTCGTTTTTGCATTCCTTCTTTTTTACCAATAAAGCAGGGGCTGCCCAAGGGAGGTGGATTCTTCGATCACCTCGTGTTTCAATAGATTTTCAATAATGGTATCCATTATTTCCCTTAAGGTATGCGATAGGGAGCCTGTGCTATAGGGCGGGTATCTCCCGTATCTATGCTATGGTGAAATGCATGGGCGTACCCTAAGTCAAAGTTGCTTTGCACGAAGCAAATTGTCTATTGCCATAGCAATTCTTGCATTTGCTTATGATCCCTCTCTTCCATATGCTCTAACTTTAATTTTAGTTAATCATCTCGACTCAATTGTTCCTTCGCGCATTCCTCCTTTATTTCAATAGTGTGGTTTAGGATGAGGGGGAGGTGTTCTGCCTCAAAAGTATTAACTATTTTCGTACCCTTGTCAAAGGCCAACTCTTCTTGTGAACAATTGACCAACTTTACCCGTACACTTTGTCTATCTGACACCCTCACTAAAACATTAGCAGTCTTTAACCCTGACACCTTTAAATTATAAGGTTCTATCACTCCATGCTTCCCTTCACACCCCTTCTCCTTTATCAAGCCCCTTTTTTACTGGGTTTCTCCTGCCACGTTTTCCGTCTTCCTTTCAATTACAAGCAGAGTATCTATTTTAAGCGGCCCTTGGTTTTTTGTTGTGTATAAAGTTGTTTTGAATAAGTTGGTTGGTTGCTCTATTTTCGATGTTGTTTTCTATTTTGTTATAAATATTTTCCCCTTTTGCCTCCTTACTATTGTATATTTGGCATACCCTCTTCTACAGCACCTCTCTAAATGTCCTATTTTTTTTACAATAACTGCACCTTACTTTTTGAGACCTCTCAATATCTGACTTATTCGGCTCTAAACTCCGATATCCTTCCTTATTCACTTTTATCTCTTCATTATATCAACTAATTGCTGTTCTGACCACTTCCTCTATCTGTGGGTCTAAAGGATCACTGTCTCTTTCGTTACCCTCTATTAACCCTACTACTGCCACCAGTTTAAATTTATCCTCTACCCGTTCAATTTGTTCTGCTAGCTCCACCACCTTTTCCCAGATCTCCAAACTCATGCACACCATTTGTCGTTGCAGGGACGGTAATAGGCCTTCCATAAAACGATGTTTCAACCTATGCATGATTATTTCCTGGCACATATCCTTTCTGGCTTTTAACACCTCATCCTTTTCTCCTTCCTCCATCACGGGAAGCATCAATCTCCTCCCTAATGCTACAAACTTGGTGGCATAAGTTAGTACGTTCTCACCTATTCCTTGTACACATGTAATAAATTCTCTCTCTCTTCCAATGTCTTTTCCCCAAACCTGGCTATCAGATTTTTTTTAAATTGGACATACTAATCGATGTCATCGAACTGGCCACTCTTTCTAACAATACAAAACATTCCCACGTAATCTCAACTTTGCCATAGCCACCGTTGTCTTTTCACTCCACCCTCCCACTAATGCGACCTCTTCCACACATTTATAGACAGTTTCTGTATCAGAGTTCCCATCAAAAACAGGTATCTGTTAATACAAGGCTAAATACTTCTGATTCAATTTGAATTCTATAGGGGGATTTATATCTTCTAAATTTTACAGTTTTAAGCATAAGAGATCGTAATTTCTAATATTACTTAATTCTTTTCCAGGTTCTTTTTCCTGAAGAAATTTGACTTTTCCCACTCCAAAGTCAAGAAAGGGATTTTCAATGCTCATAAATACATAAAAAAACTTAATTACTAAATGTACTCTTTAAACCTGTAATCGTCAATAAAATTTTATTATCCAATATAATTCTTAATAGACTCCTAAATACCCCTTTCATAATGATAACTTATCTTAAAGCCATAATTTTTTCATAAATGAGACTACTAGAATGATTAATTCTCCTAAATCAATTGAACATCAAATTTTTGTTTAGGGGCCCTTTCCTAATTTTTTGAAAAGAGTCCCTGTTCGAGCACCATTTATGAAGTTCCAGAGTGGGGTAGGAGTATTTTAAAGACGTTGAAATATCACCAGGGCTGCTCCCAATGTATACTTCCCTCGGGCCCACCTTCCACGTGATTATACGTGGGTATTCCAAGGTTTGTTCCTCGGTAGTACCGGCTGATGTAGGTTATCTACTACCGGGTATTTCTTTTAGGCTTTTTAAGATTATAAATTTAAACTATTCTACATAAAGAGGTTTATTAATCCTTGTATCTCTTACTTAAATAAGAATCAAGGAAAACATTTATATTAAATATGAAATCTTTATTAATTAATAAAATGAGGTCAAATATATTAATAAAACTGATAAGTTTCAAATGAGTGGATTTTAAATTATATTAGAATTCATAAAAGAGTTCTCTACAATTTTAAAGCATCTGAAGATTACTATTATATAAATTTACTATTTTTTAGAAGATCTTTATCATTACATTAAGGATCTTTCTCATTCATTAAAATTGAATTTTAAGTGAATGCAACTCCTTTCAATGAATAGGTATTACCCATATATGTTTAATAGAAACAAGTATTTTGATATGATGGCTTTTAGAGAATAAGAGAGGGAAATAGAATGTTTTACCATGGGAGAGGGTTCATTCAGTACAGGCCTGGAGGTCAGGATAGTGGCCATTGCTTTGGGTCTTCAAATACATCTGCACTTCGTTTTCCAGGATTTCTTGCATAATTTTCATACTTCTGTGGGATTTCTACATCGACCTTACTGTGGTAGATTCTATCATGGCATTTTCATTATTCTGGATCACTTCTTCCAACTCATGAGCTTGGAAAAACACATGAGTGGCTTGAATTAACGCTTCCAGGAGAATCAGGATGGACCTTGTTCACCTCAATCACTCAGAGAGAGAGATAGAAAAGGAGAACCCGATCTGGAGAGACAGACCATTGGATACCTCGACACCTATATTTATAAGCTTCCACAGGGTTCTATAATCTCTCCAATTTCTCATTTCATATTCCCGTGTAAATCTTCTAAATTACACCTGGCTGATGCAAGGTTTGGCTCTGTTCACTGGATTCCAATCAGCTGGTATTTCACTCCGATCTGTCTATTCAAATTACTGTGTCATTTCATGATTGAATTTAGAAGAACTTCAAATTTCTATATATTATCTCATGATAATAATTTAATTATTCTAAACTCCTGATTTATTCTGCAAATAAGCTTTTCACAAACTATTAAGAGTTCAGATGGGAGGCTTCTGAAAACAGAGAAGAGCGTATTGCATAGGTGGAAGGAATACTTTGCATCTCTTCTTAATCCGGTGACAACAACAACTAAGGTATACGAGGTGACTGGCAAATCTGTAGGTGATGATGAAATCTGGTCCGAGATGTTAAAGGCCTTAAATGATGATGGTATCCTGTGGCTGACTCGAGTGTGTCAGGTTGCTTGGATATCTGGACAGGCTCCTAAGCAATGGCAGATAGGAATTGTGATCCCTATCTTCAAAAGGGGAGATCAGAGTGATTGCAACAACTATCGAGGAATCACTTTGCTCAGCATTTCTGGGAAAGTGTACGCTAAGTGTCTGGAGAAGAGAAGTCGGGAAATAGTCGACTCCAAGCTGTCAGGAGAGCAGTGTGTTTTCCGACCTGGCCGAAGCACGACGGATCACATCTTTGCTCTAAGCCAAATCTTTGAGAAATCCTGGGAGTATGCAAAAGAGGTCTATGCTTGCTTTGTGGACCTCGACAAAGCATATGAGAGAGTTCCTCGGGAGAAGCTCTGGCAAGTGTTGCAAGAGTATGGAGTGAATGGGCAATTACTGGTTGCTATCTAGTCTCTGTACGAAAGCTCTGAGATATGTGTCCGGATAAATGGCATTAAGTCAAGACCGTTCACCGTGGGTGTTGGACTCCGTCAAGGGTGCGTACTATTGTTCCTCTTGTTCATTATCTTTATGGACTGGATAGACAGGGGCAGCCGAGGCAATGAGCATGTTTGTGTGGGCGTCTGCCTGGTAGGTTGCTCTTTCCTGACGACCTTGTCCTCCTTGGGTCTTCTCGCACGAACCTTCAGAATGCACTAGACCAGTTTTCAGCCAAATGTGAAGAAGCTGGAATGAAGATCAGTGTGGCTAACACCAAGGTTCTGGTCCTTTCAAGACAGCCTGCTTAGTGCGCTCTCCATGTTAGAGGAGCCTCATTGAGACAGGTGGAGAAATTAAAGTATCTCGGGATTGCATTCACGAGTGATGGGCAGCAGGAGTAAAAATTGGATGCTCAGATCGGTGCAGCAAGCTGTGTCAGACATGAACTATGGCAATCCGAGGTAACGAAACGCGAGCTGGGTAACAAAGCCGAGCTCTCCGTCTTCAAATCTATCTTTGTCCCCATTCTCACCTATGGTCATGAGGCTTGGGTAATGACCGAAAGAGTGCGATCGCGGGTACAAGCGGCCGAAATGAGATTTCTGAGAGGTGTGGCAGGTGTTATCCTACTAGATAGAGTGTACAGCAGCACAATAGGGGATTCTTTAGGTGTTGAGCCGCTACTTCTCCGCACTGAGAGATCTCAGTTGCGCTGGTATGGCCATGTGATACGGATGCCGCAAACTAGTCTTCCTAGGCAGTTGTTAATTTCCAAGCCGGTGGGTAAGAGACCAAGGGGTCGGCCTAGAACCAGGTGGCTAGACTACGTGGAGAATCTGGGTTCGAGTCGCTTGGATATTATCAGGGAGTACATGCGCCTGATGGCGGAAGATCGCGATTGCTGGACATCCTCCATAGAGCTGCTGCCCCGGCGACCCTAACGGATAAGCGGGTTTGAAAAGTAAGTAAGTAAGTATAAGCTTTTCATGTTCATAAGGACGGTACCACATCGAAAAATCCTCTTCATATGGCCAATTAATAAATTTTTTGAAAATTTTATAATTTAACTGAAAGGTGGTCGGGGCCGTACAAATATTTGCCATGGAAACCAATGTAATAATGATGCAACAATATTTTCAAAGTGATGCAACGAAAAAAACAGAATTATTAATAATGAGAAGAAAATGAGTATAATAGCACAATATAGATAGGGCAGTCTCTCTCGAGGAGTGTAGCATGCAAAAAAGGAAAAATAAGGGGAGAAAAACCTGTATTGTTCTTTTTAGCAAAGGATCTTGACCATGGGTTCCTTTTATGCCTTCTAGGGGTTTTTCGAGTCATGGAGGTCTGCCGTAAGTGAACGCTCCTGGCCTCTTTTTCTTGATCTTATTAATTTCTGCAATAGTTGGATTTCAAAGGGGGCCATCTCGGCCACTCGTAGTAATGCTGGTGCCGGAAACAGAAAACTTTGGCGCCATCCACTGACCTTTTTGCTAGTGTTCTAAGGAAGGTTACCATGACCCCCTCCTCAGCAAATAATAAAGGGTTCACTAGATGCATTCTCGTTGCCTTACATTTAGGAGCCGATATTACTCCGAGAAATTTTTTTGGGAACAATAGGTTTTCAAATCCTCTGCGCCTGGGCAGGCATAATTATTTGTTATTTCTTTTAGAGTATGGAGGGATTTACTACTGTGATAAGCAGCTCACTCCAGTTTTGGCAGTTTTTTCTTTCGTGGAAGCTGATCTTTGAGTGTAGCTTTCATGTTTCTTACCTATATGTCCACTGTATCAGTTGGGAACTCGAGGATCGCCATGTGTTATTTCATTTCAAGCTTTAGGGAATTTTTAGATGGCGTTTGCCTGATCCTTTTAATTCTTGCTTCTGGTTAAATTTAAAAAATGGAAAGACAACAAAGCAGTATGTGTTCTGCCCAGATAATTTTACCTCTGCTCAATATCAGGACTATTTGTGAAAATGTTGAAAGTTTTTTTAATATTTTATTTTTAATAATAAATCTTTGCTTTAAATGCCACATACTATTTGAATTAACTGTATGCCATTAACTAATTGTTTGTAGTTATTCTTTCGCTAGTTAAGCTTTTTCTATTGTTAAAGATAAATTAAGCGATTTGTTAAAAGAATTGTTTTTGGTTACAACGTTTTTAGTTTCACGCTTCATCTGCGAGACGAAAATCGAGCTTTTTGCTGGGATAACGTTTGGAAATAACTTTTGGTAGGCAGTGGAAAAAAACCTGGTGATAGGGAACGCATATGGTCTTGTAATTAAGCAAAGATCTATAGTCAAATGTGTTTGGATGCGATAAGCTTAGGCCTGATGGTGGGCTTCTCTGCTATTATCTTAGGAACTTCTGCATATTCTGAGGATTCTTAAATTAACATCAGCTATGCTGGACTGATTATAATGCTTACTGTTAAGGATCGTGAATTGCTGATCTAAAGTTTACCTCGTTAGGCTCCGAGTTGTGTTCATCTGGGATTTTATATGCATAGGAATGGAGCAAGTTTTTCCCTCATTGCATTGGCCTTCAAAGATGAACAAGGACGGAACCGTTATCGGACGATTGCATTCTTCTCTATGTCTTGCTTGACCATTGGACTCCCTGCAGTTTTGGTCTTGAATCTTATTCTCTTTTCCTCAGACTTCTTAATATGAAGAGCACCAGTGCCAGCCTCATTCGATTCGGTTGCGGAACTGTTCAGTCGCCCTATTCCAGTGATTCAACGAACTTTCCTTCAGACGTTAGATCGTGAAATGTTTGACTCTACAATTATAAGTTGTTTTGTTACTTGTGTTTTGTTTTCTTCCTTTTGGAAGCAGGATAATTACCCACTTTGATGGAGAGAGCTTTGCCAAGATGACCGTTTTGCCATTTTATCCAGAACGATTTCTTTTTTTCTCTCTCTCTTTAGGTGCTTCTACCAAGTAAGATGTCCCATCCTCTGTTGTTCACTAATCTTTTCTTGCCCTCCTTTCCTTATGTCATTACCTAATTTTTCATTTTCTCATTGTTCCTTTGAGTTTGGGTTTTCCTTTACCCCTCTTATCTTCCCTCCTTATTTGGAAAGCAAATTTTGTTATTTTGTTCATTTCATTTCTTAATTAAACTTTGTTTTGCTAATTTGCTGATTTGTTAATATTCTTGCTCTGCTCTGTTTTCTTTTTTTTTATTATTACTGCAGCAGTTTTATTCCGTTAATATATTAGCAACCATCACCTAATCTTTCCCGTGATACTTCTGTGGTCTTTTCTGCTTAAGCACAATTTCAGTGACCTTAAGTAGGTTCAAATTATCACCATTAGTTTCGATCTAATCTGTGTGTGGGTTTATGGATGGCCACCTGGACTTGGGTTTGTAGTTGAGAGTATCGAGTCGCTTTTAGTTGCCAGACTTTGATTATATCCAGTTTTTTTTCAGTTTTGCTGCACATGGTATTTTTGCTCCTGTGTAGTTGCTTTTTTTTATTTTTCTTCACAGAATTGTCCTTTAAGAAAAACCTTTATTATTTATTTTTCTTCAGAGTTTTTGCTTATCTTCGTCTGTGAAGAATTGCAAGGGTTATTTTTCCTCAATAAACTCCAAACAAGATTATTCCAGTCGTCATTCAGTGCAGACCACGACCACTTGTAATTCTACTTGGATGGTGAAATTCTTCTGGTTGGCCCTTAGCTTTTGACCAGTTGCTGAATCTTTACCAGTTCATCTTATGTCAAGCACTTTATTTGATTGTCATGATTTTTTTTTAGATTGCGATGATTGAACGTTTGCTTCCAAGAATTATTATTAAGGAGTATAAAATGACGATGCAGTGACAGGGCATACATAAGGCAGCGTATATTGAGGAGGAAAAGGAGTCATACATCTCCCTTAAGTTCCCTATCAAATATCCAGAACTTTGGATATTCAAAAATTTATGTGCCTGGAAGAAAAAGAGAAAGAACGAGTATTGGTCAGAGAAACTCTACAGCTAAAACAGAAAAATCTATACGGGTATTGGAAACATCTGAACAACAGGAGTTTCGAATATTGCAAGAGGGTATGCGAGCTTCTACATCAAGGGCAAGAAAAACTTGGGTGTAAAGTATCCAGTGATGTTCCCGGTGGTGAAGATGGATATCATTTTAATCTGAGGCAAGTCAACAGGAGGTTAAATAAAGTTTCGGTATATCACATAGAATTGCTGTTTTTCAAATTTTTCTAAGAATGGGAAGTCCTTTGCTCTGTGTTTTATTGAAATATTATTTAATCAGTTTGAAGTTATAATTTAAGTTCTTGAGATTGTTCTGTTATCTACAAGTGTCATTATCCTGGGCAATGCTGGGTCCTCTGCTAGTTATCGATAATTATTATTTTTTGGAAATCTCAGGTAGAAAGTGAACTACTCTTGCTTTGAAGGTCAATTATGCAAAATTTCATCAAGATTGGAATAAAACTGGAGATTTGTATAAAAAACAAACACACCCACCCACAAACAAACACTCTTCTTTATATATTGTAAATGGTACTCCTCAGAAAAGAAAAAGATATAGCTTTACCATTTTCAATCAAAATAAGGACTTGAAAGACTCTGACTTGAAACGAAAATGTATTTATTTCTATTAGCTAGTTTAATGATAATTTATGAATAACAACAATTTGGAAAGAAAGAAAATCATGATGAATTGTTTAAGTTTTAGAACTTTTATTTATTTCAAGAATTTAGTGGTGTATTTTTAACGAATGCCAATTGTTGATTTGGACATCGCCCTTGAACAATGTTGGACATCGATCTAATCTTCTGATTAACGAGCATACTGATTAACGAACAATGAAAACGGATGTAGAAAAAAACGATGACTTAGTGATTGAGAGATAGGACTCCAAAAAGGAAGGCGAGATCATCTACCTTCACACTGACAAACCAGTGGCGTTGACTGCTAGCGAACCAGGATGGAAAATAAGGGCAACATATAAGAGATTTCGTTTTTGGGGATCTTCAAATGAGATAGCCCACTCCTTCCCGTTTGATATGAATACAGAGACTTCATTTCGATGGCGTTTAAAGCCTTCTTGCCAAATGAGATGTTTCTGTTCCACGAGACTTTGTTGGGACCAGGATCGCATTACCGCTAGATCGACTCCAACATTTGAAGAAAAGGAACTGAGAATTCCATCCCGATAAAAAATTTCTGTTCGACATTGAGAATAATTCACCCTATCAAGACCCTATAAAATAGAAAAAAAATTAGAGTTATTCGAAGAATATCTGAAATTTAAAAAATATTTTTAATGAGATTAAGCATAACTAAAAAATTATTTTATTTTCCTTGTACTGACCTAAACTAGAAACTAGAAATATCAAAGAGAAAATAAGAAGAAGGGTGTTAATTAAAGAATGCCATTGATGAAGAACGAGAGGACAATTTCAAATTAGTGGCATCTGAGAGGATGATTTCTATAAATGAAAATGACCATTCGGAGGAGGGGTTCAAACGCATATTCCATCTTAATACTAATCGTTCCCTAAAGTTCCTGTATGAATGACAGATTAGCCCCTCCCTTCCTTTCACCATAGTTTCCACTATCACGTTTTTAGAAGCACCTGTGTTCCCTCCAGCCAGTTCCTGAGAAATTGCGAGTGTGTTATTCTTACAAAATAAGGAAAGCTTAATCTTACAAAAATAACTTACTAATTTTAAAAATAAGAGAAGAAGAGAAAAAATAATGTAAAAACGAAAATAAAAATAAAGACAAAAAAGAAAACTTACCAGATTTAGACGTCAAATTGTATTTAAAGATTGGAAAAGACATTCTTGTGATAACGAAGTGTGAATTATTGAGGTAGGTGGAAGGATAAATTTTTTCAGGTGCCAAGTTTATGCCTCATTCACCATAATCCAATTTTTCCCAAATGAATTTGTCGAAGTTTTTATGTAGCACTGATCATTTTTATATTTACGCTGTCTATGACGATCTTGTTATTTATTTTATTTTTGCATTAACCCCTGCTTTTGATTGATTATGACCAATTTCATTCTAACTGTTGTTTAATAAATGAGCCCTCACTACTTAAAGGGACCCAATTCAAGTTGTGACTTGTGTTATCTTTAGTGTAGTTACATATTATTTGATAGTCCCGTTTGAATTACATTGAAGACATTTATAGTGATTTATTTCAGCTAATGACAGTATCTACGAGGTCACCACCATAACGTTCCTTTCCACGACATGGACCGTTGCAATATATAGACTAGCAAAGGCACCCGGTGTTGCCCGAGATAATTATAGCTGTAGGTTAAACAGAACATCCTCAAGAAGTGAAATAATAAAATAGTTTTCAGTATTTCAACAATTTTCCTCTATAGATGAAGCTGTTGTTTCCAAAGTCCTGAAATATTTTGTCTTCTTTGAGATTTCGTTGTTCAGATGTTTCCAACGCCCAGATAGTTTTTTTATCTTTCTATTGCCAAATTTCTCTGATCAATGCTCGTTCTTCTTCTTTCTTTCCACCCATGTAACTTCTTAACCTTCTCGATAAACTTTGTCTTATCTATGTCCTGTCACTGCATCATAAATTTATGCTCATCTCTATATATAATTCCCACGTGCACTTAAGGTAACAAGAATTAACCCAATTTATAAGAGAGGTGACTCGACAGACATTTCCAACTACCGCCCGATTTCAGTAATGAATCCACTCTCTAAAATTGTGGAAAAAATCGTATTCCATCGTTTAAGTGATTATCTGTGGTCTCAAATACCCAATCAACAGAGGGGTAGTAGGCCAGGTTGCAAGGTTACTTGGATACCATTATATATCTTTATAAACGCTACCAACGCTTATGAACGCGGTTATAATTTTATTGTTGCCCAAACTGATGTTACTAAGGCCTTTGACACTATCTCTAGAGACCAACTTTTTTATGATTTGGCCTCCTTGGGGGTGTCAAAGGGTTATCTGGACTTATTAAAGGATTATTTTAGGGATCGGGAAAATATTATCAGCCTACGACCCCTAATAAGTAATAAGTCTACTCGTGGAATTGTTCAGGGCTCGAGCATTGGTCCACTCCTGTTTGCTGTTGCTACTGCTTCGATATATAGTCACCATTTCAACACAGAAATCTGGAGTTACGTTGACGATAATTTCCTGTTTGCAACTAATCCCATTCAAGATCATAGCTTGGTTCAGGAATTTCTTCATCAAGACTTGACATATTTATCAAATTGGTATGGTAGTAGAGGCTTGTGTCTCAATACTACCAAAGCCAATATAATGGCTGGTCCGAAAGTAGGAAATTCTACAAGTACAATTAAAATACTTGGCATTGTTTTTGACCCGCATCTTAGGTTCAATGACCACATTGACCAACTCATTATTACTCTTCATCGTAAGACTTATTTGGTCAAAAGATTAAGATCATTATTGAATGTTACCCAAATTTGTCAGTTCATCGCAGCGGTTATCGTTCCGAAAATAGAGTATAGGGCCGTATTTTGGTCCTCATCTGCGACAGTGAATATTAAGAGGTTAACGGTAGCGTATAACCATCTAATTAGGACCGCCTTTAAAATGAATAGGCTAGACTCTGTAACGATGAAGTGTTCGAACCATCAATTACCGATTCTTGGTTCTATTAGTAAAGCGTCATTGACCATCGAATTATCTATAGCTTTACGAGAAGAAACTCATCCAGCAGCGTTTGTCAAGACATGGTTCACTTCTCAAAACAATATTCGAGTAACCCGTCCATTCTTATTTGTTATACCCATCATAACGTCTGCATATAGTTCCAAACGATTCCCTTACAATGCGATAACTCTTTGGAATGACTTACCATTTGAAATACGTTCATCGGTATATTCGTGCGTTTCAACTCAATGTACTGCCTCCTGCCGTCACCTAAACCGTCGCTTACGAAATTACTATATTGAACAACAATAAAAAGTTTTATTTTTTCTCTGTTTTTAAATGGTTTGCTGTGATCATTTGGTTTCTTTTTATAAGTGTTCCATTTTGTTTCAAGTCAAGGTCATTTTCCTCTTTTAATCTGTAGGACGTTGTTCCTTTATTTTTAGTCTCTCTCAAACTTTACTCTCTCAAAGTGCTCGAAATTAATAATAATAATATATAAAGAAGGATAAGGGGTGGGGGGGTGGTTTGGTTTATTATCATAGATTTTAATCCGATCTACCTCATATATCCAAAAAAATAACACGTATCGATAATAAATTGATATTCATGATGATGGCAAGGCATATTAATGAGAAATATCTCATGACCAATAATGCAAGGCAAAGTTTGTGCAACAATAGGTAACAGCAATGATATCAACACACAAATCATAAACACTATACACAGACTAACAATATATATCTCATGACCAACAATGCAAGGAAAAGTATGTGCAATAAGGCAAAATTTGGGTAATACAGATAAGTTTCAATTTGTAACAATGCATAGAATTCCTGTTATTCAGGCTTTTGTTAGAATTGAGAGTTTGCAGACTATTGAGCAAATGCTTAGCATGGAAATGAAAGAATCGGCTAACGCTAGACTACACGAACTGAAGAATGGCCAAGATTTGCTTCAAGACATCGAGAGAAGAGTGGGAATTGCAATAACATCAAGTGTAAAGTAAGATTACGTGGCTAAGAAAATATTCAGATATTCAGATTACTTCGAGAGGTCCATCCATTGTGAACCTTAAAAAATTGTTTTACGGAATTTTCATTAAGAATTTTTACTGCATTAATTCTAAGCGATTTCATGTGTTCATTTTTAAGATATTTCCAAATTTAATCAAAAAGACAAAAAGTCAGAGCCACACTAGAGTTATCACCTACATTTCAGAACGACACATTTTGACTATATGCTGTGTGAATGTGAGTATTTTGGAAACTGAGTTGCTGATAAGGCGATAATTGAACGTTTGTTCCCAAAAATTATTAATAATAAGAAAATTAAAAGAGGCCTTATAGTACAACATTTTAGTTTTAATAAAAAAACCAACTAGTTTCGGCTTTATTCCCGCCTTTTTCAGGGTATAAAAGAAATAGGCTTGCAGCCCCTACGTAATGAGACAGTGTATGATACAAAACACGATAAACGGCAATGATATAATACCTGGAGATTTCTGATTGGCAGATGTAAATAACGGTGACTTCAGCCAATCAAAAGGTTACAACATATACTGGTGACATAGCCGGATTAAATTGAAGTGAACAAAAGAAAAGAAAATTATTAGATAGATAAAATACAGAAAATAAAATAAATAACAAAATAATGCATATCTAAACAATTAAAAAAGAATAAACAAAAACCACCACTAAACACTACAACAAATTCACATATAATAAAATACAAATAGAATAATAAACAAAACAACAAAATTCAATTATAGTAGAGTACAAACCAAAAATAAACTACGAAAGATAAAAGATGGCAAAAGTTAAGCCTACCTAGATACAAAACTACAGATCATGGCGTAATCAGATTAAAATGAAATAGGAACGTATGAAAGTGAACAAAGAAAATGAATAAATAAAATTAAATAAGATATATAAATATAAATAATAGAAAATAGTAAAATAATAAATAATAAAAACATATATTAAAAATTAAAAATATAATAATAAAAAAACAAAACATTACAACAAAATTGAAATCTAAATACAATAAAATAAATAAAATACTAAACCATACAATAAAATACAATAATAATATATACAACCAAAATTAAAAACAATAGATAAATTGCAAAATTTATTTTATTTATTTTATTTAATTTTATTTATTCATTTTCTTTGTTCACTTTCATACATTCCTATTTCATTTTAATCCGATTACGCCATGATCTGTAGTTTCGTATCTAGGTAGGCTAAACTTTTGCTATATTTTATCGTTCATGGTTTATTTTTGGTTTGTACTTTATTGTAATTGAATTTTGTTGTTTTGTTTATTATTCTATTTGTATTTTATTATATTTGAATTTGTTATAGTGTTTGATAGTGGTTTTTGTTTATTCTTTTTTAATTGTTTAGATATTGATTATTTTGTTTTTTTAAATTTTCTTTATTTTATCTATCTAATAATTTTCTTTACTTTTGTTCACTTCAATTTAATCCGGCTACGTCACCAGTATATGTTGTAACCTTTTGATTGGCTGACGTCACCCTTATTTACATCAGCCAATCAGAAATCTCCAGGTATTATATCATTGTCGTTTATCGTGTTTTGTATCATACACTGTCTCATTATGTAGGGGCTGCTAGCCTATTTCTTTTGTACCCTGAAGAAGGCGGAATAAAGCCGAAACTAGTTGTTTTTTTTATTAAAACCAAAATTTTGTCCTGTAAGGCCTCTCTAATTTTGTTATTAGAAACACTACAGAGAACAGCATCCTCACAGATTAATAATAAGAATTAAATGACGATGCAGTGACAGGACATAAATAAGGCAGCGACTTTTGAGGATAATAAAAAGTCACATGTGTCTCACTTGAGCACCCTATCAAATATCCAGACGACTGGCAAAAATTTATGTGACTGGAAAGGAAAGAGAAAGAACAAGTATTGGGGAAACTCTACAGCTAAAACAGAAAAATCTATATGGGTATTGGAACCATCTGAACAATGGGAGTTTCGAATAGAGCAAGAGGGTATAAGAGCTTCTACATCAAGGGCAAAAAAAATTGATATCATTTTAATCTGAGTCAAGTTAACAAGAGGTAAGTAAATCACCTAGAATCCTGTCTTTCAGATTTTTCCCAGAATGGATAGCCCATTTGCTCTGTGTTGTAGTAATGGGTTATAATTTAACCAATTTGTAGTTATAATTTAACTTCTTGAGACTGTTCTGCTTACCAACAAGTATAATTATCCCAGGCAACGCTGGGTTCTCTGATAGTTGTTAATAATAATAATAATGAAATGTATCAGGGATTTTTTAGGAAATGTTTGAATCTGCTGTAAAACCAAATCAGCTACGTGATATCCCCAGCATTGCACGAACTCTTTTTTGAAAAAATTTTGCAATATCTCAATGTTAATATACAGTAAAGATCAACACATGAAATCGCTTAGAAATAATATAGTAAAAATTCATAATGAAAACTCGAAAAAAATTTTTGGGGTTACTTACTACTTGGAAATCAGTTGTTGCAATTTGCACTCTGCTCTCGATGTCTTGGCCATTCATCAATTTGTCTTTCTACCTTTTGTGTATGTGGGACTCGGTGAAGTGGGAGGGGAAGCGCAAACTATTTATAACTATTACAGTTTACCTGGCGGTAACGTGTCCTTGATCTCCCATGGATATTTACAACGATCTGGTACAGCAAAATAGACATGACATCGTTTGACTATGGCGCACTTGTGCATTCTACATCTCGTGGTTTTAGCTGATCAATGTGTCATTTTGAACACTTGATGTCAACCGCCACTTCATAGTGTAGATCTTCTAGGCGACAGTTGACAACACCCGGTAGCCATTTTCTTTGTGCTGGACTTCCCGATGAAACATAGACCGCTTACTCTGCTCACAGGGATCTGTACTTTGCTGAGAACGAAGCTTGGTGGCGCTCTTGCACTCGCTGGCTTACATCTTGTGGTTGTAACATATCCAGGCGAGTGTACAATTCTCTTCCTAAAAATAATTTCGCGAGAGACTCCTCCATGGTGGCATGGAGTGCTCTTCTGTATCGTTCCAAGAACATGTTCAGGGTTCTTTGCAAGTTGGCTGGTGGTAGCCATGGCTTTTAATGAACATTTGATAGTTTGTACATATGGCTCAGTTTGTCCATTACTGGATGGATGGTATTGCACTGTGCATCTATGGAATTTAACTCCTCGCACTTTTAGGTACTTTGTAAATTCGTCGGCGATAAACGGGGGACCATTATCGGAGACCACAGTGGTTGGTGTTCCGTATCTCGCGAACAGTTCATTCAGTATGTCGATGGTGGATGTCGCGAGGTTACCTTGGCTTCCACGCACTTGGTGTATGCATCAACAACTATTAGAAGCATTTTACTCGATACTGGTCTTGCAAAATCCACATGGATTCTTTCCCATGGGCGTTTGGGATACTCCCAGTGGTGGAATTGGAACTGAGGAGGTGTGCTGGAGGTCGTTGCACATTGGGCACACGATTTGACGGTGCATTCAATGTCGGCGTCGGTACCAGGCCAGTATACGAACGAGTGGGTGAGGCCTTTGATCTTGCCCATTTTTAGATGGCCGGGATGGAGGTCATCTAGGACTGGTTGCCGTAGTGGTGGTGAAATCACTACATGATGTTAATAGAGTAGGCAACCAGCACTCGTTGTATATTTATCTTTGGGTGCTTTAAATCCAGAGCAGGTTAGGTCTCGGCCTCATTGTAGTTCCTAGACGATCCGACCCAGTTTTGAATCGCTTTGGGTGGATCTAGCAATATCCTCTAAGTGAACGGGTAACTGGCACATTTGGTGGACCACAAATCCCTCAAATCCATCTTCCTCCTCCTCTTCTACCCTGTTGATCGAAGTGATGCATGAGCAATAGTCGGCATTGGAATGGTGTTTGTTGCCTTGTAGACAATGGCATAGTTAAAATTGCTCAGGTAGTCTGCGTAATTGGCCAAGCGACTGATGCTGAGGGTCAGGAGAGATTTATAGGGGTGGAATATTTGAGTCAGTGATTTGTGGTCTTTGACCAACTCGAATCTCCGTGCGTACAGGTAGTTGAAGAATTTCTTTATAGCCCATACGATGATGAGGGCTTCTTTGTCTATCTGTGGATAACGCCTTGCTGTTTCGAAAAGACACCGGCTGGCATAGGCTATGGGTCTCTCTAAACTGTTGGCTAAGTGGTGACTTAACACGGCCCCTAATTTGTAACTGCTTTTTCGGTCCACACGAACTTGTCTTGGCCCAGCATTTCTCGGAGTGGCTTAGCTCTGTGGGACAGGTTGGGAATAAAGGCGCTATAATAGGTTACCTTTCCCAGGAAAAGTTGTAATTCCTCAGAAGATGATTGTGTGGAGACCCTCTGTATGGCTATGGTGTGGTCGTTATTCATGATATCGTTTGACTATGGCTGGCATGGAATCATCATATGATGATGATGAGATACTTTCTAATTAAAAATGCACTGCCATCCTCATGAATATTGATTTATTATCGATAGTTGTTATTTTTACGAAATCTGACGTAGACAGTGACCTTGAAGATAAAGTGTGGAAACTTTCATCAAGATCGGAATAAAATTCTAGATTTGTATAAGAAACAAGCACACCCACAAACCCACAAACACTCTTCTTTATATATATATAGAGAGAGAAGTGAGGCCCCAGTGGGTACCTTTTTTTTCCATTCCAATTCCAAAAAATTCCGCTTTTGAAGGTTTCTTATATGCTAAGTTCCGCTTTTGATTTTAATTTATCTATTATGGTTTCTCCAATATTGTAAACCAAGTTGGATTTTAATTATTTGATTAATTTTGCATGTATTAAAATTACGATAGTTGCTGGTGAGATAAAAATGATTCACGTGCGTTTCTCTCACTTGATAGGTTATGTGTCCAACAAGGTCTGAACAAAGAATGTCCATTCATTATATTTTTCAAAGCGACACCACAGATGAAATAAAATCACATGCGAAATATCCATGTCCATTATGCGTCTAAATGCAGCCATCAAATTTCTGGAGCATGGAGCTAGTGTCAATGCTCAGCAGTATTGTGAAACATTAACGAAGCTTAGGATGGCAATGAAATCGAAATGTCCCAGTAAACTCTCTTGTGGTGTCATCCAGTTGCACGACAACTCTAGACTACACACAACCAATGCAACAAAGGAACGTCTGCTGAAGTTCGAGAGGGAAGTCCTGAACTTATTCACTACAATCCAGAACTTTCCACATGTGACTTCCATATATTCAGTGAGTTCAAAAAACCACTCCAGGGAGAGTGGTTTCTAACGAATGATGAAATCAAGGAATGCGACTGATTTAAACTGTAGCCAAAGGTTTTCTAAGTGCATGGCATTCTGCGCAATAAGATAAATGCCTAAAGAACTGCAGACAATACGTTTGAATACTCTTAAATAAATATGTGAAATATCCTGCCCTCGTTATTCATTTACTGCACTTCGAAAATATAAAATACCAGCAGAGGCACCTGGTGTTGGCCGGGATAATTACAGTTGTAACTTAACAGAAGAACCTCATTAAGTTAAATAATAACTCAAAATTGGTTTTCAGTTATTCTACAATTTCCTGCAGTAGACTTTCTTGTTGTTCAGATGTTTCCAACACCCAGATAAATTTTTGTCTCTGACCAATACTTGTTCTTTTCTTTGGTGGCATTTCTTTAGATATGAATTAAAACGTATCGTTTGAGCGAATATTAAACAGCAACATAGAGTTTGTTTAATGATTTTAAGAGTCGTCCTGATTTATGCTTTGTTATCGGTTCGAGAACGAAGGCGTTCTTATATACCCAGCACACTGGAAGAGGAATGGCAAGCTGCTGTCGTGTCTGAAAAGTTCTATACTGTTCAAAGGCTGCAAATACACAGATCATTTGAAAATTTCTTAAGGAGCTCAAGGGTGAGCTCTTTGCCTCTTCGAAAGAGACTGCGCTATGTACATGTATTGCCTGCTATTATATACCTACTTCCTGCTCATTGTTAATATTCCTTTGTGTGATCTAACAGTTGCCAATGTAAATGAACATTCTATCATTCCGTGTTCTTGAAAATATTGTTGCATCATCACCACATCCGTTTTCATAGCAACAATATTTCCCTGGCATTTATGTGGAAATATATGGAAACAATAACTTCCAATAATAAAAATATAATACAATAACAATGTAACAACAGCAGGGAACAGTCTGCCAGATTAACCGGAGGGTGAAACCCTATATTGTTCCCCAACAGGCCGAAGCCCAAAACGGGGTTGATAATACATATAAAGTAAACTGAAAAAAAAAAACAATCACACACACAACAGAAAAGCAGTTACCCAAACAAACTAATCTGTTCTGATTTCAACAAAACAATGTTGGAGTTTTTAAAATTAATACTAAAATTTTTTAATAATTTTTCAATAGGATCAATCTGAGAAAGACAGGTCCTCCATTTATAGGACGGCTTTAAAACGAATCCCGTACGGGTTTTAACAAATTGTAGAGAATAAAAATGTACCTGAACCGTCGGAACCTTAATCTTTTTGTGAAAAACATTAATAAGAATCTTAAAAAGATATCGATTTAAGATAGACTTATTATTAAACAAATTACATTTATCTCTAAAAAAGACATCATAAATACACCTCTTCCGAAGAAATTTTGCGAAGCTGTCAAACTTGCGTTGGATGCTTGCTTAAGCCTGCGTATTACTTCCAAACGAAATCCACGTACAGTATAAACCTTAGGAATAACAAGAGCTTTAAAAAGAGTAGTAAAACCTCAGGATGTGTAATAAATACCAACAATCGTTTAAGGATACCTAATCTCAGTGAGATATTACAGTTACGCGATTCAAAATGACTTAAAAATGAGCAATTATCAGAAAAAATTATACCGAGATACCTTATCACAGATTTTCGTGTTAAAAACCGTCCTTTGTATAGTACTGACACTCAAATTGGGGCAGTTTTACGACTAAATGATATGATAAAGGACTTTGAAACATTAAGTGCAAGACCATTACGGGAAGCCCATTGGACAATGACCAGAAGACCATTTTGAAGAATTTCACAGGCATTAAAGCTATCTATAGCGTGAGAGAGCTTTATATCATGAGCGTAAATCAAGGCTTTACTAGGAAGGCGTTCGAGAGAGTATGCTAGGTCCGCAATATATATATTGAAAAGGAGCGGGCCCAAAGGAGAAACCTGCGAGACCCTGCTTTTGATTGGATATCCGATACCAGATGGGTCCTGAAAACAGAGCCTAAAGCTTCTACCTAACAACCTAGAGGTAAACCATTGTATTAAAAAGAGCGGAAGATTAAGGCAACCAAGTTTAGTAGAAGCAATTTGATGTTAACACTATCAAACGGTTTGGAAAAGTCCAAGTATAAAGCATCTACCTGCAATCTTCTACCTATATGATGAGTTATAAAATGAAAAAAAGTAGCTAAGTTAGATTGGGTAGAGCACACATGACGAAATCCATGCTGAGTGTGGGACAAATAAGGTTCAGTATAAACAGAAAGCCTTTCGGCCACTATGATTTCCAATAATTTAGCGGGAAATGCAATTAGGGTTATGGGTCTAAAGGCCTTGACCTCCTGCAGCCCACCTTTTTTGGGAATAGGCTGAATAACGACGTGTTTCCAGTCGTTGGGATAAACACCACTTGAAATAGACCAGTTGAGCAGGTGGAGTAAAGGAGTTACGAGAGCAGAAAAACAGCCCTTAAAAGGCAGGAATACCAGGAACAATACAAGCTTTCGAAGCTGATAGATGTTTGGCTGTATCAAGTATGAAATTAGAAGTAAGCGGTTCCCATAGAAATGTTTTGCCAATGCTACTCCAGCATTCCTCTAAAAGGGTTGTGTCATCTTTTAATTTGGTGTCACAGCTCATTGTAGCAGTAAAAACTATAGCTATACCCTCCAACATTTCAGGGTCAATAGAATCGTGATTCTTAACATTAATATTTAAACTTTTTTAGCTGAACTCCACAAACCCTTGGGATTTGATCTTAAGTGAGCTCCTAGGGCATTGAAGTGTATCGTACAATCATGCCGCCAGCTAGATTAAAATCTCTTCTGACATTAGTGTACCTAATATAATCCGCATGCAAATTGGAAAATTTAAATGTTTTATGTAGAGATTGTTTTAGTTTCCAAAGAGATCAAGTTTTACTCGAGACATAGATTGGAAATAACTGTGAAGATTTTGATGAATAAAAAGAGTCAGCACGATAACCTTTAGAGATTCTGGCTGGAACAAACATGGAAATAGCAGATCTAACAGCATCTGTAAAAGCGGTCCAAATAAGATTAACGTTGGTGTTCAACAGAATGTCATGCCAGTCTAAATCATTAATGTAACAAAACAGCCCCAAATAATCACCTTTATTTAAATCATAATGTGAGTCTCGATAAATCCAATTTTTTGACAATATGGATCTAATTAAAACTAATAAAGGAGGATGATAGGCATCAGGAAGATGCGTACTGCAGAATAGGAATAGATGCGTACTTCATTTGCCCTTTTGGATTTCATGCATTTTCACCCTAAGGTAAAATTGATAACTCACGAGTATTGAGATCCTGGCCGTTCATACATTCAAGAGGTCGAAAATCTTCATAGCCAAATTGAACATGCGATGCATCCTGCTGAGTTTTACAGTCCTGTCACTTGGAATTTTTAAGTCTTCGGAATTTCATCATCTATTCACCCATTCCAATCTTGATGAAACTTTGCACACATGGCCTTCAAAGCAGGAGGAAGCTCAATGTCTACCTCTGATTTCGAAAACTTGGTAATTATCAATAAAAAAATCGATATTCATGGTAAGGCATACAAATAAGAGGTATCTCATTATAATAATAACAATAATAAATTTTTTTAAATTTAATTTATTAGTACTGATAATCCAATACGTCCATCCAGGGCCTGTATGGCTATAAGCCGAAGACTTGGGACTCTGGATGAACCTGAATTAACGACTGCTGTATGATGGTCACAGCAGCTGGGGCGGGGGGTGAAGGTTGTGAATCACAGATGGTCACTCATCCAGTGACTATCCATGCTTGATGTTGCTTAACTTCACAGAAGTTGCGTTTCAGTAAAAGCCCAGGAGGGATTAAAAATTAAATAAAACATATAATGAAGATATTGGAATATTGGATAAAAATAAATAAGCACATAAATCAGAGAAAGGTGATCTACTATCATTGGTGAAGTAATTTGAACTGTGATATAATATTGCAAAATTAAAACATCAACAACCAAATAGGAGGTAAAACATTAAAAATAATAGATTAAATGTTACATAAAAATATCAATAAAGTTACAAGAGTGAAGGTCTTGAGTATTGTAATTTTTGATTAAAATATAAACAGGGTCAATCTGTGCGGCTATTAGGACGATAGTGTTTATACCTATTCTATTCAGTAAAAAAGGACCAATTACTTTGTTATTTGAAATTGATCTAAGAGTTAAATTTAAGTTTTTTGATACAAGGTTATCTAAGGTTAACAGAGAATAATCCATCAATACATTATTTTTATGAGCACTCTTGTTGTTTGATAAGCAAAATTTTATGAAGGAGTCATGCTTTCTTGCAATTTTTAAGTAATAATAGTTTGGGAAACCACTGAACCAAATAGGTAAATTATATAAAATTCTTGGCAATACTATGGCTTGGAAAATTTTAAAAATTGCCTAAGAGTTTTTATAAATGTAATATAACCTCTTTAAGCACCCAATTTTTTTTATTAATTTCCAACAGTAGATGTTCACAATGATGTTTGGGGGAATCATTACAATTGAAGAAAACGCCCAAATCTTTTGTATAAGGAATAAATTGTAGTAGAGACCCTTGTAGAGTATATTTATATTTAACTGAATTAGTTCTTCTTGTGAATCTGATCATTCTAGACTTCTCTGCACTTAATTGGAGACCATTTTTTTCAAGCTATTGATGAACCTTAGTGATTTTCTCCTGAACGGATATATATTAAGAGAAGGACAGAGACACAAGAACTCTGGAATACAATAAAT
>JAHWFO010037608.1:167751-185457 GCA_023313115.1 Rhysida immarginata
TAAAGCTTTTGACCAAGTGTGGCATGAGGGCCTTGTCTACAAAATGATCAGAGACGGGTTCCCTGCCGATTTGATTTTGATGGTGAAATCCTTTCTTGACGGCAGATCCTATCAAGCCAAGGTTGGAGAAAATCTTTCCACAGCCCGTGTTGTAAAGGCCGGTGTCCCTCAGGGTTCTGTCCTCGGGCCTATGCTATTTAATTACTTTGTACATGATTTCCCAAAACCTGATAATTGTAATCTGTATTTTTATGCGGATGACACTGCCATTATGACATGGGCACACCAGCCGGCTCACGTTATCACTCGGCTGCAGTGCGCCTTGAAGCAGTTCGAAGACTGGTTTAACTGCTGGAAGTTGAACCTTAATGTCGGAAAGTGCAAGGCTTTGTACCTCAATAGGAAGCTCAAGCATCCCCCAGATTCTCTTGTTCTGTTCAATAAGAAACTGGACAGGGTGGACAACTTCAAGTACCTGGGAGTTATCATTGACTCAAAACTCTCATGGAACCAGCATATCTCCTATGCTCTGAACAAAGCGAAGAGGGCTAAGTACATTATCATAGCTCTTATGGGTCGCAACAGCGCCCTCAGCATTGACAACAAGCTTCTTCTGTACAAATCGATTATCCGGACCATACTCCTCTATGGCATGCCTGCGTGGGCGACTATCTGTAAAAGCAGATGGAGTGAACTACAGTCATTCCAGAATGTTACCCTGAGGACCATTGCCCAGCTGGACAGAAGGACGGTGAAAAACCAATCCATCCACCTCGATTTAAACATGGCCCATATCGGTAAGTTTATACAGGATCTCCTTTTGATTATGATACAGAAGATGAAGACTCACGACAATAAGCTTGTGAAAGGGATACTGAAGAACTCAATGAATATGAACTGGCATACGAAGTATCGTAAACCGAGGCACGTTCTTGACATCAATTTTGAAGATATTAGCAACGTCTCTTTCCCAGATGTGATAATCTTCTTTCTCCTTGTGTTTTTTAATTTCGTTTGTATTTTGTTTCTGACAATCGTCAATCTTATTTTCTTTTTTGTGTAATATGGAAGACCGCTTGGGTTGTTTAGGCTTCTTGACTACCTCAGTGTATTTCATTTGGAGTTTATTCTGGTTGGATGAGCTTTGTGAAAGCGCTGCTTTCGTCCCATCCTAACGAATGTACACTTCACTGTTCGATTGTCGATTGTACAACTTTCATAACTTCAGGATAATTCTCTAATATTCTATTTGCTTTTAGAGAATTATCCTTTTTTGCTTTGATAAAGGATAGGTTCTATCCGAAACGTCAGCTCTTTACTTGATTTTTTAGTTTTATTTTGATTTTACTTATATATCTATTAATTATTTTGTTATTTGTTAATTATTATTTTATTTTTCAGTTGTATTTATTAACTATTTAAACGTACTATCTAATACTCTTTTGCACGGCTAATAGTAGGCCCATCCTCCCTTGCCTCGACGTACGGGGAGCAGGTATATTATAAGACTTTGCATATATAGTCCACCCCCGCATGTAGGTGGCACACATAAATCGTTTGAATGATTCAGAACGAGTATTGGGAGGAATGTATATGTTAAAAATTATTACTCCTTTATATCCAGACTGTAATAGATTAGACGAGGAGATACGTAGTTTAGTGCCAATAATATCATTGCCTGAACAGTCAAAGCTAATGTCAAGTTTTTGTACTGGAATATTTTTAGGGATAGCAATTAAAACTCCCCCTCTTCTGGTACGATTCATTTTATTGCATCTAAATGATTGATAGTTGTCACCAAAAATCATTTCATTAGTAATACTGTCGTTAAACCAAGTTTCAGAGAGACAAAAATACTGTCCTTCGGTTTAGAGATTGCCTCAACAAATGTATGATATTTTGTGCGAAGGCCTCTAACATTTTGGTAGTATAGGTTTAGCTCCATGTTAAATAGAATCAATATTACTTGTATTCCCCTCCTTGAGTTTCATGAAGTTTTCCTAGAAAAGGCTTAACTAATATTCCTCGAGGCCACTTTTTATGGTCCAACAAGTTATCCACATCAATTCCTTCTACTTCAACATAAAAAGAACAGTAAGTGTTAAATTTAGTTTTCAATTTTTTACATGAGACAGATTCAATTACATTAAATGAGGAGTTCAAAAAATCAATAATGTCTTTTTCAACTGTGGATAAATCCAGGGTCATCTAATCCCATAAAAGGAGGGCTATTAAATACTGGCTTATCTAGCTATAAAATTTATCGAATTATCCTATGATAAAATTCATGAATCCAACATTAAGCGAATTAATGAATTCAAATTAATTGTTAACATCTCTGTGTTTTAACTCATTTCAATATTGTTAACACGCTAACACTTCTTAACACTACTCTGTATATCATTTAGTATATCCATAACAGATTCTTGTGAAAGATATTGATCTTTAAATCAAACAGCATCCATTTGATTCAGTGATATTTAAATTTCCTTCAATTGCACTAGCTGTAAGTGAAGTGTTCCAATTAATAAACAATGCTTATAGTCAGAGCAACTCTATACTTCTTGAATTGCAGTGTCCAATTGAGATAGGTTTACACACTTAAAATGAAAAATCCTGCCACAAGTAGTACATGATAATTTTTGCTGTTTTCCGTAAATTCCACTGTTACATTTCCCGCATGGGCCACTTTTTCCACTTCGATTACTTTTAGTCTTCCACCCATGAGATCAGTTTGCTTCCCAACGGATGAAGTTGTTTTCATAGGGAAACTCATGAGGAAATGAGCTCTACTGATTCAGCAGCATAGAAGAGTTTTCAGGAAAGATTATAACAATATGAATGTTAACATGAATAATAATAAATAAATGAAGTTTAAAAGTATTTTAAGACAGAAAGAATGGGAAGACGGCAAGTGCTGAGAATCTGACCGTGTGCTGGGATAGTGCCGTTTATGATATATTTGACTTGACATTCAGGGTCAATGAACCCTCCTCTTCCTCATGCAAAAAGGGGCATGCAACACCCTCTGTGTTGAACTGAACTATACATATTCTGTAATGTGAATGTTATACTTGTTAATTTATCTCATGCTTTGTACTTTCCAAATTTTCTCTATACTTCTATCTGATTGCGTTGATTAAAACTTGTACTACGAATTTATTAACTGCCTGTTGACCCTTATTAGCATACTTATTTATTTCAATAAACATTTATTGGAAAATCACAATGGCACCCGAACCAAATGCGGAAGGCAGTCAGGGCAATCCTAAGACAGCAGTCAAAAGCAATTCGATTGTGGGTTTCACAAACCTTATCTCGACGTTTTCCGGTGACTAGGAATCCGTATCTGCGTGGGCTTTCTTCGATGCCATGGAGGCTGTGACCCAGATTCGGGGTGGCCGGAATCAGTGGTGCTGAGTGTAGTCAGATCGAAAATAAAAGAGAAAGCCGTGGATCAGTATAACGAACATTGCTTGTCTGAAAGTACGATGTATATGGAGGTTAAAGGTCTTTTGTTAGAGTTATTTCCTAGGGTAGAATACTTAGCTAACGCTGAATTAAACTTCTATCAGGCTACTCAAAAACACAATGAAACTGTTCGTCAATATGGGAACAGACTATGCGTGCTTTTTCGCCACATGGTAGCCGCTGATGAGGGCTTTAAAAATAGATGGGATACAACATTATTATTAAAAATCAAGAAAACTGTTAGACCAGAGCTCAGAATGGTCTTTATGTGGAAAAACCCAGGATCCTTTCAAGAAGCCATTGACATAGTTGATGAGGCAGAACAAATCGGCATCGAAAGCTGTAGCACTTCGAATAACATCGAAGCACTGAATACTAGTACCACTGAAAAAGTTACCAAGGTGTCAGCGACGATAAATGAAAAACTATTGGAGCAGAAGAAACTCATTGAGGCTCAAAAACAGCAAATAATGCACCTCAAAGCACAGGCTGCCATCTTAGAAGGGGGTGGAAAGAAAAAGCAGAAGCAATGCAGGCAACTTCATCCAAATGCATGCTGGAAATGTAATAAACCTGACCACATATCCAAAAACTGTCCATAAAATTAACCGGGGCTGATCAGGCAGTCACAGATCGGCCCATTACGAACCTATCAAATGAAGTATTAGCCCAAAGAGGCTCTAACGACCTGTTCTATGTGAATGTCTGTATAGGTAGCATGACTATCCCTATGATTATAGATACTGGGAGTGAGATATCACTTATTCATCATGAAATTGTACATGCTCTGGGCAATAAGGTTAGACACAGTCATTAGAACATTATTCTATCGGGCATCAACAACTCCAGGTCAGTCAGTCAAGTCATTATAGCAGACGTTGACATAGGTAATACCTGCTTTAAGAAGTAGTGGTTCCTGGTGCATGATTTCAGGGATAGGGTATACAAAGGAATCCTGGGTAATGATCTCATAGGTACTGCCAAATTTGAATTTAAAGACGGCCAAAGGAAGGAGATTGTTTTTACCCAGAACATGGTTATTGATCGGATCAAATAAGGGAATGTGGACCAAGCCTATGAAAAACGATGACATGATCTCTTAAAGGATAATATTAACAACTTCGCCAAAGAAATTAAAGCCCTATCTGGTGTGAAGGGTCTCATGGTAGAAGTTGATATTGACAAGTCACATCCCATATTTGTTATACAATACCCGATCCTCAAAATACACCTGAATGATCTTAAGGGTAAGATCGATTCATACTTAAAGGCGGGCATTATTGAAAGTAGCAAATCGAGGTGGAAGTCTCTCATTCATGTTGTTAAAAAGGACAATGAGCGACCCTCGATCTTAGGAAAGTCAACGACGTCACTACTGCCCTGGACTACCCAATGCTTAGGATCCATGACATCACAAGTGAACTGCACGAATACAAATACTTCAGCGTGCTCGATCTCAACTCAGGTTAGTACAAACTACGTATTGCCCCACACTTCCGCCAGTGCTTTTCCTTTCAAACACCATGGGGCAAGTATGAGTTGACACGCATGCCACAGGGTGCTAAAAATTTGGCCCATACGTTTCAATTTTACATGACGGATCTTCTCTACTAACGATTATACAAAAACCTGCATGTGTTCCAGGATGATATTCTAATTTATACCAAGACGGAAGACGAACACCTAGAAATACTTGAGTGGATATTCGGGATCTTCAAAAGGAATAACCTACACTTGAAACCACCAAAATGCAGACTCATGATGGATAAGGTACTAACATAATATCCTGTGAGGGCTTGATCCCTGATTTGGCTAATGGGACAGCCATGGCTGATCTTGAAACTCCTCGAACAGTTAATCAGGTACGCTCCTTCATTAGAGTTTACTCGGCAACTTCTATCGTCCATTTATAGCAAACTTGTCTAAGATCATAAATCCTTTAACTGCCCTAAGCAGAAAGATGTAAAGTTCATTGGTCGCGCAAGTGTCAGAGGGCATTCGACTCACTTAAGGCTGCAATTATACAACCCCTATTCTATCCACCCAGATTACAGCAGGCCATTTTTGCTGTGCACTGATGCCTCTGCCGAGGCCTTGGTGGCTGTGCTTCAGCAGGAAACTAGGCTAGGTGTTGGACTCATAGCGTTTTTTAGCATGAAGCTGAAAGGAGCAGAAGTTAACTACAGCATCATCGAGAAAGAATTACTCGCTACGGTATGCGCACTTCGCCAATTCTGCCATTTGGTCCTGGGATTTTCTGCACCATGGTATCCCTAAGGAAGTTATTTCCGACTGGGGAGCTAATTTTACCTCCGAAGTCATGTGCAACGTCATTGCTGACTTGGGTATAAAACACACTTGTATGAACGCATACCATCCTAACTCATATGGCCTGGCCGAGAGGATGAACCAATACGTCCTCGATACCCTTCGCTGTTTGTGTAATGGGAAACCTCACATGTGAGACAAAGACCTCAATGCCACCCTATTCAGCATTCGCACCATGTTTAACACCAGCACCAGAGATACCCCGGCATATCTCCTTTATGGGTTCGACCATGGGAAGGGGGAGACCGCGAAGGAAATGAACTTGATGCAACAAACTATAAATCGGAGCTGGCTGCAAAAATGCGGGTTGCCCAAAACCTCGCCAATGAGGAAAGTGATGCGCGCAGACAAACCAAATTAGACTGGCACAATCAGGGCAGAGGCTTAAGAAACTTGCAGGTTGGTGACAAAGTCCTACTTTTGATAAAGGGTAAAGGGAAGAACAAATTAGGCCACAAATATGGGGTCCATATCGAATTACTCACAAATTAAGCCCAGTCAATTATGAGATACAAAATCTTAGCACACGCGAATTGCAGGTGGTACACATTGACCAGTTGAAGATGGCATGGGGTGACATGGGGGAAGAGATAGTAGATCCAGTAAATGGAGACCGCCACCAACACCAGATGAGGATTAATGGCAACAAAGAGGCAGATACTTCACCAGAGAACCAGAGAACCAGATAATTCACCAGATGGTGACCAACATGCTCCGTGGAATGATAAGCCAGAGCTGAATACTCATGAAAGGAACCAAGGACCTTATGGACTTCAACATCGGCCAAAAGTCGACTACAGGCAACTTCACGGAGGCTGACACATGAGTTCAGCGTAGCAGTACCAACAACACAAGCACCTCATCGAACTGCTTAGATGCGTCTTCGTGGAGGGGGAGTTGTGACATCTGTCAATTGCAACATATTGCAACTTGTTCATTTCAAACCCCATTCACCTGGCCAGGAGTTCCCACGTTGCCACATGGAGAATCGACCACATTATGAGGAGTTCCCACCAGCGACGCCAGACGGCGCCATGGTCAGAACGGGCTTACACCAATCCGAAACGTGCGTTCGTGCAGGGGTGGATGGGAGATGTTTCTGGAGATATAGCGGGGTCAACAGACGAGTATGCAAAGAGAGCAGAGTATCCTGACGGAATGTATCGAATCACTGCTTTTTCGGACCAGGCCTCCAGGTCCTCGGAATCTCAGTAAGTACCCTTTGCTATGATCTCCTTTACCACCTGCGACAAATAGTGTATCGTGCCTGGTTCTGACCATGTGCTGGGATAGTGCCGTTTATGATATAACTTGACTTGACATTCAGGGTCAATTAACCCTCCCCTTCCTCCCTCGAAGAAAGAAAGAAAAATAAGTAAATAAATAAATAAACTAAACTTAAAAAAACCTTAAGAAAAACGATAAACTAGTCGAAGTAAAACTAATAGAGAAAGAGAGAGAGAGAGAGAGAGAGAGAGAGAGAGAGAGAGAAAATAAAAAAAAAATTAAAAAATTAAAAACACTTCAAAAAAAATAGATATTACCAAAAAACAGAGGTAAAATGAAAAACCAAAGAAAGAAGTTGGAAGTAGAGATCAGAATAAATGGAGAAAAAAAACTAATGAAAAATTAAAACAATTCTACAAAAAGAAACAAAAACAGAACAAGGGAGAACGTAGAGAAAGAAGGTAGAATTCGGCTATACGGTGACTTGGTTGGACTGAAACACAGTCTTAAATTAGCGGGGAAGGGTGGCTACAGGTGGGGGGAACTGTGGAAACTAGGATGGGAAAGGGAGGGATTGCAGACACGTCTGACCCTGACAAGAACCCTGGCTTATAATAATAATAATAATTTCTTTAATATAATTGTAACAACAACGGGGAGCAACCAACCAGATAAACCAGAAGGTTAAGACCCATGTTGTCCCCCAACAGGCAACTGCCCAAAAATGGGGTTAATGAAGGAACACAAATAACTGATAAATAACTAAGTAAGTAAATAGGACACGGAAACTAATAAACAGACTAGGACAAACAAATAACCCCAAAAAATATTTAATTAAATTAAGACAAAAATTCAAACTATTTAAAAAGTTGAAGACAAGGGTCATTAAAAATATCAACATTATTATTATTATTAAGGATACCGCTGTTAAACATTCTAACCTATTTAAAAGCTGGATCAATGGCAGAAATGTTTGTATGCCATCAAGTCGTTTGCAAATGAATGTTAAAGTCCCTTTGATGTCTAGGTATACGAACTCTAATAATTTCAAGGATACTCGGTACCCAAAGGCGTCCTTTCAAAATGCGTTTAATAATATTAATGAAAAGTTTATAACTAATGTTATAAATTTTAAAAGTATAAATTACAAATGCCAAATGCCTGAAATAATTACATTTTCTACATTTAAAAAAAAAATAATTATTTACAGCTAAAAAGTTAAAATTTTGTGGACCAGAATTCCATATCCACATCGCATATAAAATCTTGGGTAGCACAAGAGTTTTAAGGAGTAGGATAAAGGTCGAAAGTTTAGTAAAGAAAGCTGAGAAAGAAAAGTCGGGCTAGCCTCCTGTTTATTGCCAGCCTTGTTCGTCTTCTTAGGCAGGAGCACGGTGTGAATATTAGATAGCACACCTCCCTGTGCAACGATCACATTAGCAAAAAGCTTGCTCAGTTCATCATCGTTTTTGGCGGCCAGCACTATGTGACGAGGAGTGATTTTACACTTCTTGTTGCTGCATTTCCCACTATTTCCAACACTTCCACTGCGAGGTACTCCAAGACTGTTGCCAAGTAGACAGGCGCCCCTGCACCAACTCGTTCAGCATATTTGCCTTTACGCAATAGTCTATCAACACGACCCACTAGGAACACGAGGCCAGCTAATTTCAGGTAGTGTGCTAATTTTACCGCGAAAGGACATCTTTCTTCTTAGGTGTGATGCTTTATGATGGAATTCTTACTTGCTGCTGTTCTTGAGCATGCGGTGTTCAGCCAAATTGAACATGCAATGCCATCGTGCTGAGTTTTACAGTCCTGTCACTTGGAGTCTTTTAAGTCCTCGGAATTTCATGGTCGATTCACCCATTCCGTTCATGATGAAACTTTGAACACATGACCTTCAAAGCAGGAGGAAGCTCACTGTCTACCTCTGATTTCAAAAAATTGGTAATTATCATTAAAAAATTGATATTCATGGTTATGGCAAGGCATACTAATAAGAGGTATCTTATGACCAACAATGCAAGGCAAAGATTGTACTATAAAAATAATGTTCAATTTTGTAGCAATGCATAGAACTCCTGTTGTTCAGGAGTTTGTTGACTAACATCCAAAACAAACTCACCACAAACAAACACTCTTCTTTATATATAAACATAGATTGTTTTTCAGGAATTCTACAATTTCGTGCTGTAGACGAAGCTTTCGTTGTTCAGGTGTCTCCAAGGCCAAAATAAATTTTTGTCTAGTCTGAGCAATACTAATTCTTTTCTTCGGTGGCATTTCGATGGATATCAATTAACATGTAAATCGAACAATTTTTAAAGAACACAACACAGCGTGCTTGATGATTTGAAGAGTTGAGTTGATGTATGCTTTCTTATTGGTTATGCTGTAAACTGTAGCCCAAAAATATTTGTTCAACAGTTTCAAAACATGCTGTTCAAGGGTTCCAAACACACAAATCGTCTGAACATGTGTTAGGGAGCAGAAGGTAGGCACGTGTGTATTCTCGAGAGAAACTGCCCTATCTATATCGTGATATTATACTCATTTTCTGCTCATTTTTAATAATTCTATGTTCAATTGAACAGATGATTTTTCCACTGCATCATTTTGAACGACCAATTTATTTGAGACACCTCGCTAATATCGTGTTACGCTTCCTTTAGTGGTGAGAACTGGCTGAATACCTGCTGGTGTGGTTTCAACAAGGCCAGCTCTGGTTGAGTTCGGGCGACCGAGCTGGCCACTGAAGCAGGTGGAAGTCCGCCTCATGTTCCTCGAACCAGTCCAAGACCATTCGAGCACGAAGACAGAGAGCATTGTCCTGCTGAAACTGTCCATCACCACCAGGGAACACAGTCATCATGAACGGGTGCACCTGATTGGCAACAATATTCAGGTAGTGTGTCGCATTCAGGGATGTGTCTACAGATATCATAGGACCCGTTGTGTGCCAAGATAAGACACTCCAGACCAGCTCATCTCCTCCACCCACCTGTACGGTTGTCTGCTGACAGGATGGGTCCATAGGTCTACATGATAAAGTAGGAACCGCGATCCGTCGGACCAGGTGACCTTCTTCTGCCAGTGGAGAAGCCTGTGTACCCATAGTAAGCGTGCTTTCCTATTTTGCGATGACAGCAACGGTACCCGTACTGGAAGCCTGTTGTTAAACCCAGCTTGGTGCAAGGTGCACCAGACCATGTACTCCGAACTGTGCTGCAATTTGTTGGGCTGTTCCCGTCCTGTTCCTGTGGTTGATTCGTGCCATTCGCCATTAGCCTCGTTCATCCAGGGCCCTGTTTTGTGTGGAGTTATGTTTTTTGAAGTTTGTTTTTTGGCATAACTGCCATTCACGGAATACCCTTGATACTGTTGCATAGGAAAACCCGAGGAGGTTCGCAGTGTGCGAAGTGTTCAACAGTGCTCGTCGAGCTCCAACGATCATGCCTCGTTCATATCCTTGGATTTACCCATATTCAGTCCACTTCTGCCGTTGACTGCAATTTGTGATTTAATGTATCTTTTTTATATACCGCTTCAGCCTGTTCCACTGTTTGGGGGTCACTCGGAGGCCGATCCATTTTCCGTAAGAGGTGTCTCTAATAAATTGGTCCTTCAGTGTATATGGCAACGACAACGTCGAAGAAAGACTGTTTTCTTGGGCAGCAATGGATGATCCTTTGTGTCTGTGTGCTCTGCAATCCCAACAATTTCTTTGGGTATTTCATTACTTTTTAACCTGTTGCAATTTCACTCTGATCTCGATGTCTTGAAGCAAAACTTGGCTATTTATCACTTTGTGTGATCTTTCAGTCTTCGTTTCTTCAGTTGATATGATCACCACTCGCTCACAACTTGCTTGCACAGCAGTGTGCTGCCGAAACAATACAGCACAGAGCGAAGAGATTGTTTCCTTTGTTACCTACCCAGTGTCTCTCAATAGTCTGCTAAGTCTCCATTATCTCCAGTTGTAAACAGAAGAATCTCAAGAAATTAAACTATAACTCAAAATTCAGTTTTAGTAATTCTATAATTTCCTGCTATAGACAAAGAAAAGAACATTCTATCGTTGCATCTTCTTGAAATATGGTTGCATCAACACCACATTGGTTTTCATGGCAGCAGTATTTGTGGAATTGTATGGCAACAATAACTTTGACGAAGCAGCTTACTCCTTGGTTGACAATGGATGTATTTGAAAGTCTGCGGCTGGGTGCTCTCCAATCCCAACAATATGAGTGGGGTTATTCATTACATGATAATATGTTATAGCTATTGTATTCTGCATTCGATGTCTTGAAGCAAAACCTGGCCATTCACCAGTCATTGATTCTTCTGTTGTAGATGCACCCAACGTTTTACATTTTCGTAAGTAAAACCCTTGTTTCAGTAATTCTACAATTTCCTGTTGTAGAAGAAGCTCCCGTTGTTCGCATATAACTTTTTTTCTCTGAGACCAATACTCATTCATTTCTTTGGTAGCTGTGAATTTTAAAGCATAGTACAGTATGCATGTTGATTTGATGAGTCGAGTTGATGTATGCTTTGTTATCAGTTATGTTGGCCATTCATCAGTTTGTGTAGTCTAGCAGTCGCCGATACTTCTATTTATATGCTTACCATTTGCTCAATACAACATGATGCTAAAGCAGTGCTTCGCCTAAATGTTTAAGAATTTCAGGAAATTGTTAAGTACTAAGAACTGTCAATTCTAACAAAATCCTGGACGACAGGAATTCTATGCCTTGTTACAAATTGAAACTTATCTATATTTAAAGTTTGCCTTGCATTGTTGGTCATGAGATATATATTCTTGCGTCCTACTTAGTGTTGGTGCATTGCATGTTGATACCATTGTTGATAACTATTGTTTCACAAATTTGCCTTGAATTGTTGGTCATGAGATATTTCTCATTAATATGCCTTGCCATCATAATGAATATAGATTTATTATCAATAATTATTATTTTTTCAAAATGTCAGGTAGACAGTGACCTTCCTCATGCTTGGAAGGTCAAGTATGCAATATTTCATCAAGATCGGAATAAAACTGTAGATTTGTATAAGAAACAACACCACAAACCCACCCACAAATGAACATTTTTCTATATATATGAACCTGGCGTTGCCCGGGATAAATAACTTGTAGGTGTTTTGAAATTGAAGATGAACGAGCCAATCTCATTCACCAACAATAGTGTTTGACACATTAAATTCATTCATGTCCCTTAGCTTGAATTAATACACATGACGAAATGCAGTAAGGAAATTCAGAACTAGGAGCACGTGTAATTTGGATGTTTATTGCTCAACGACATTGACAGTAAGTAAGTAAAAGGGCTAAGAAACAAACAAGAATAAACAAAAAAATATCAACAATGAAAAACGTCCAAAATCATTTTTAAAAACAATTGACCAAAAAAAAACAATTGCAATCAACAATAATAAAGAGCAAATACATGACGATATAAATTGTGACGCTTGCACTAACATACTCCCACGCGTTGAAACATTTGGTTTCAACACTGGAATGTCAATATTAGTCCTCGATTGGGAGACGACACAGTTTCACTAAAGGCCGTTTAAACAGTCCAGCCTCTGTTTTCACAGTTGCCACACGAACCAATCCATCCTTTCCTGGGTGTACATTAGTGATTCGTCCCAATGCCTATTGTTGAGGAGGCAAATTTTCTTCACGAATAAGAACAAGTTCGCCTCTTTTGATGTCTGGTGTCTTTGTTGTCCACTTGCTACGTTGCAATAGCTGGCCTAAGTACTCTTGGTGCCAACGTTTCCAAAAGTGTTGGTGGATCTGTCGTAACAACTCCCAGCGGTTTAATCTGTTGACAGGTAGGGCGGTATAGTTGGGTTCTGGTAAGGCCATACGTGGTCTGGTGATTAGAAAATGCCCTGGTGTTAATGCTTCGAAGTTGACAGGATCACTTGAGATGGCGCAGAGTGGTCTTGAATTCAGACATGCTTCGATTTGAGTGAGAACGGTGTATAACTCCTCGAAGGTGAAAATGACGTTATTCATGACACGACGCAGGTGCTTTTTCATAGATCTTATACCAGCCTCCCATAACCCTCCGAAATGAGGTGCTCGAGGGGGGATGAAATGCCAAATAATACCTTCTTTGGTCAAATAGTGAGCCACCAATTTGTTGTGTGTGTCACTATTTATCAAGAGCTGTAATTGTTTCAACTCACGATCAGCTCCTATGAAATTGGTTGCATTGTCACTGAAAATGCTGTTGCAGCGTCCTCGTCGAGAAATGAATCTGGTCAATGCTGCGATGAATGCATTTGTAGAAAGGTCACTAACCAGTTCTAAATGAATTGCTTTTGTTGTAAAGCACACAAATAATGCGATGTATGTCTTTGTTGATTTTGCACCTCTACGTTTGTGTGCCTTTATCATGATTGGACCGGCATAATCAACACCAGTGTTTATGAAAGCATTGGCAGGTATTATCCTTGACTTTGGCAAACCGCCCATCTGTTGATGAAAAGGGAATGCTCGATCTCTGGCACAAGTAATACAATGATGGTTATATAGTCTGACTGCGTCTCGGATGCCCATAATCCAATAGTGCTGTTGAATTGCTGCTATCATTAATTGATTTCCAGGATGAAGCAGCATCATGTGATAATGTCTGAGAATTAATGTTGTCAAGTGGTGGCGTTTAGGGAGCAACATTGGGTGTGTTGCATAAAAGGGAATAGTTGCATATTTCAACCGACCTCCAACTCGAATCACGTCGTTCTCGTCAATGAATGGGGATAATTTTTGAAATTTATGTGGAATTTGTTTGTCCTCTTTGATTGCTCTATGGAGCTCGGGCCATTCTTCTTGCTGTGCAATACGGATCCACAATTGTAACGCGTTTCGTAATTCAGTTGTTGTGAGAAATGTGGTCACACGATTTTGACGAGCCTCCTTGAGGTTTGTAATAAACCGGAGACAGTACGCTGTTATTCGTTGTAATTACCCCAACGAAGAATATCTTTGCATTAGCGATGTATCAGGCACTTGCATTACTCGTATTTGCACTTCCTTCTTTCTTTCTTCTATGGTTATGTCCTTTATGTACAGGTTAACAGGCCATTCTTGCTTCGGTTGTGTCAAGAAAGACGGCCCATTCCACCACATAGCATGCATAGATAACTGTGATGTCTCCATAAATGTGGTTCGAATGATTCTTGAATTTCAGAAACACGATTTGCGATGAAAGTTTTCCAACGACTCGGATGACTTCTAAGCCATACTAAGACGGTTTTTGAGTCAGTCCATGCATTTGCAATTGGAATTGCTTCCTTGAACAGCTGTCGAACTCTTGAAAGTAGTCATGACAATAACACAGCGGCACACAATTCGAGCCTGGCAATGGATACTTGTTTGATGGGTGCGACTCTAGTTTTTGCGCAGAGTAAATGCACTTGAGTTGATTCTGATGAGGTGGATCGTACATAAATGACTGCAGCGTACGCTCCCTCAGAGGCATCGCAGAATCCATGCATTTCACAACAATAATTATTGATGATCACACAACGTGGTATGCGTACCTTTTCTACAAATGGTAGCTGGCTGATGATTGTTTGCCACTCGGTTTTTTGTTCATGTGATAGCGGATCGTCCCAGTCCATGCCAGTGAGCCATAATTTCTGTAGCAACATCTTTGCACGAACAACAATTGGCGATAACCATCCGATTGGATCGTACAATTTTGCTACCTCTGATAACACTGTTCTTTTCGTTGGTGGTTGCGTTGCCAAGCGTGCAGTGATGTTGAAGAAGAACTCATCTGTCGTGGTGTCCCATTGAATGCCTAACGTCTTTGTTACTGTGGAGTTAACACTCGTAGTTGATTGTGAAGCTCGCAAATGATTTGGGAGTGCTTCAAGGATTTCAGGTTTGTTCGATTACCATTTCCGAAGTTCAAAACCTCCACTTTGTAGTAATTGTAACAGTTGCCTTTGCATTTCAATTATGTTGGATATTGTTGTATTTCCAGACATCACGTCGTCAACATAAAAGTCGTTCTTGAGTGCATTTTTTGCTTGTGGAAATAAGTGTCCATCATCTTCTGCTAATTGTTGAAGAGCACGAGTTGCCAAATATGGTGCACATGCCGTACCGTACGTCACTGTATTCAACTGATATGCCTGTAAAGGTAAATGTGGTTGTTCACGCCACAAAATGCACTGTAATAGATGATCGCTTTGATGCACTGTCACTTGCCGATACATTTTTGCAATATCAGCTGAAAAGGCGACTGCGTGCAAGCGGAAGCGAAGAATTATATCAAAGATATCATCTTGGGTTTTTGGGCCAACCATGACTTTATCATTGAGTGAAATGCCAGAGTCTGTTTTTGCCGATGCATCGAAAACCACTCGCAGTTTAGTTGTTGTGCTGTCTTCCTTAAGTACGAAGTGATGTGGCAAATAGTTCAGGCTGGCACTTGGTTTGCCAGGTAATCTCGTCATATGTCCTAGATTTTCATATTCTTGTATGAATTCGCGATACTCTTGGTAACGCTCTGGTGACTGTTGTAGTCGTTTCTCGATTGCTAGAAATCGTCTAGTTGCCATCGTTAATGACTGTCCGAGCTGTCCAGCTGTTTCCCTGATGGGCAGGGCCACAGAGTATCGTCCTGTGTTATCACGATATGTTGCGATGAAGTGAACTTCACACTCTTGTTCTTCAGTGGTGTAAAAAGGTTCTCGTGGAATTTCTTCCAATTCACAAAATTTAAGCAGATCTGTGTCAAGTGTTGTCAATTGAATTGTGAATGAGTCTTCATTCGGTCTTGGTAACGTGCTGCAGATAACCCATCCTAAAACGGTCTCTTGGGCATAAACTTTCCCATTGGACGTGTAACGTTTGCCATTTCCCAAAATGTCAAAAAAGTAATCGGCTCCGAAAAGGATGTCAACTGGGCGTGATTTATGGTATTCCGGGTCAGCTAAGTGTAAAGCTGTTGTGTCCGGACGATCTCATATATGAACATCATGTTTTGGCATCACTCCAGAGACTTGTGGTAATACCAATGCTGTGAGATTAAGACAGTACATGGGTTGATGCGTTGACTGAATCGTACACTTCACCAGTCCATGAGCTTGTCCACTAGTGATGTTACCTACGCCATTTATAATGGTTGTATTGCGTTGGCGTGGCAGGCCAAGTCGTTTTACACATTTTTCACTGATGAGATTAGCTTCTGCACAGGAATCGAGTAGTACACGACACAATTGGGTTTGACTGTAACAGTCTTGCACATGAACAATTGCTGTTGCAAGTAATGCTCGTTTGTGGTTAGTGCATGTGATGTTCACTACAGCATTACTATCAGCTAAAGCAGCATTACCCGTGGTGGTAGTCTCTTCGCCTTGACTGGATGTAGCCGATGCAGCACCTCCAAAATGCAGCAGCGTATTGTGTTTTTTGTTACATGTTTTACAAGTGCCCTTCGATGGGCAAACCTTGCCGTTATGACCAGGACGAAGGCAATTAAAGCACAATGAATGGTCACGCACTGATTTCGAACGATCACGAGGATCTAATGCTAGGAACCGAGCACACTTGAACAGCTGATGATCAGCACCACACTCACCACACACATTTACAACATTGTTATGCACTTGTGCAGTTCCTTGTGAACGATTTCCATGCATTGGTCGAAGACTTTTACTTGGTGTAGCTGCTTCGAGGGCATGACAGCGTTGTTCAAGAAAGGTTTTTACATCTTCAAATGTAGGATGTTTGTTTCCTGAAACGGATAACTCCCACTGACGTCGAGATTCCATATCCATCCGCTCACCTACTATGAAGACTAATAAGTGATCCCACGAATCCACAGGCACCTTTAATGCGTTTAAAGCGCGCACATGCTTGACTGTCGTGTCTAGCAGTTTGCGTAGGTCAATTGTTGACTCCTTATTCATGATTGGTTGTTTGAACAGTTTCCTGATGTGACAGGATATAATTTGTCGTTCGTTGTCGTAACGTTCGGTAAGAAGTTTCCACGCTTCACCATAGTTTGCATCAGTTGTGTCTAGCGACTGAATTAGCAATGCGGCTTCACCTTTAAGAGTGTTCTTTAAATAATGCAACTTCTGAGAATTGCTAATGGTTTGGTTGCGATGTATCATGGAGGAAAATAAATCATGAAAGGTAGTCCATTCAAGATAATCTCCTGAAAATGTCGGGAGATCCATGCGTGGTACTTATTTTCCACCTCTGTTTCATCGGTTTCATGAGATGCGATTTCGTCGCTTGTTGCCAATACAATGATTTTTGCTTGCACGTTGTTGTATTCACTCCATGCGTCATCTAAAAGCTTTAACCTTAAAGAGAGTTCTTGCACAGTGTTGCTTGTTGATGCTGATGCATGCTGCAGAAAAGTTGACACACGAGTAATTTTTGAGTAATCACCCCACGTTGTTTCACAAGATCTTCCATTGCTTGGTTGATAAGAATTGCTGACACAATTAACACTTACAATTGTTGCACGAGTTCGATATTCACCGTCGTTGACGTTGAAGCCGCACACAGAATGGCTGCCAACAAAGGTAGTAATTGTCGGTTTTGCGAAAACTATCCGGCTCGAAGGACCAATGTTTTGAAATTGAAGATGAACGAGCCAATCTCATTCACCAACAATA
>JAHWFO010037608.1:210457-242876 GCA_023313115.1 Rhysida immarginata
ATGCAGTTCTTTTCTAACCGCCCTGCGCCACACTCAGCTGCTTACAACCACAGCACAACGCAGCTGAAGTAATCACAGCAGTTTTAAACAACTGCCACTCCTCTTCAACAGTACCACGATCACTGGGTAGTTCTTTGAAACTTGAAGATATGTTATCTGCAAAGGTCTTCCTCACAGCTCTATCCTCCAATGCCTCCTATTTGATGCGCCAAGTTTGTCTTAATCTAGTATTTCGCTTAGTTGGCATGGATTCAGAGAACCGCAAAGTGCAGACAACAAGTTGGTGATCAGTTGATAGTTCTGCCCCTCTTCTCACACGAGTATCCAACACCGATCGGAATAAGTCGGCTGAAACAATTACAAAATCAATCAGTGATTTCTGGTCCATTGCATCCCTGTACCAGGTATACTTATGGACATCCCTGTGCTGGAAGAAGGTGTTTGTGATGGAAAGTCCATTGTTGCAGCAGAGATCCAACAAGCACCTCCCATTCGCATTTAAATCGGGGTCACCATTCCTCCCAATCACGCCTTTCCACGTTTGATCATCAGCCTCTACGTGTGCATTGAAGTCGCCCATCAGGATGATAGAATCTGCACTCCCTCTCCTGCTAAGAGCAGCATCAACTTCATTTAGAAAAAGTGGGTACTCTGTGACTGCATTCGGAGCATATGCAACGAATAGAGAGAGAAACCGTTTCCCTATCTGAAGCCTCAGGAGACACTCTTCCACCTAAGGGAATCCAATCTGCAACATAATCTGCCAGCCGGGGACATGTGAGTATCCCCACTCTTGCCTGGGCAGTCATGTTAAGGTCGACACCAGAGTAGAAAAGCTTCCACCCCCCTTCTAAGTCCACAATTCCAGAACCCCGACGTTTCGTAGAGGTAATACTTATGATATCCAGTCGATACCGATTGGCTTCCTCCACTAACTCCGATTCTCTTCCTGTCATGGAGAATACGTTCCAGGTGCCAATTGATAGCAGCCGATCCTGTTGTCGCTTTACCCGAGTGATGGACGGCAGGAGAAAGAATTGGATGCTCGAATCGGTGCAGCAAGCTGTGTCAGACGTGAACTGTGGCGATCCGTGGTAACGAAAGCGAGTTGGGTAACAAAGCCAAGCTCTCCGTCTTCAAATCTATCTTTGTCCCCATTCTCACCTATGGTTATGAGGCTTGGGTAATGACCAAAAGAGTGCGATCGCGGGTACAAGCGGCCGAAATGGGATTTCTGAGAGGTCTGGCAGGTGTTACTTCTCTGCATTGAGAGATCTCAGTTGTGCTGGCATTGCCACGTGATACGGATGCCGCAAACTAGTCTTCCTAGGCAGTTGTTATTTTCCAAGCCGGTGGGTAAGAGACCAAGGGGTCGGCCTAGAACCAGGTGGCTAGACTACATGGAGAATCTGGGTTTGAGTCACTTGGATATTACCAGGGAGGACATGTGCCTGATGGAGAAAGATCGAGATTCTCTAGAGATCCTCCATAGGGCTGCTGCCGCCGCGACCCTACGGATAAGCGGGTTTGAAAAGTAAGTAAGTAAGACTTTGAGTATGAGCGTCGTTATTTTCATCCATAGTAATTGAGTTTGAAGAATTTATAGTAAGTGTAGATAAAGGTATGATCACAGATAAAGAATTGAAACCAGAAGCGTGTTGTTTCACCATGTTAAGGGGGTCATTTAATGAAATGCTTAATTGGTCCATGACACCTTGAATGATTCCATGGTAATTTTGTTATGCATTTGCTCAACTTTAGTTTCCACATGATTAGTCCAGCCGGTTTCCCATGAGGACTGAAGTGAAGCAAACTGCTCGAAGAGATTATTTTGGAAATCACTTAATGACACTAATTTGTTGATCATTTTTTCATTCTTTATCAGTAGCTTCGTCTACTGCTGTTTTCAATTCAGACGAGTTGAAAGAAGAAGGAGGAATAAATTCGCCACTCACCAACTTACGAGATCCTTCTTCGTTATTGGACTGGTCCGTGATATTTTGCTGTATCCAGAATTTGATTTTCTTGCTACCTGCGATTTTCTGCCAATAAAGTTTTCTTTTTATGTGAAGTGAGAAACGGAGTCTCATTATTACTAATGAACTGTATTATTTGATCTTTGGATAAGTTTATAAGTTCCGAGTCAGTGAGAGCTAAAATATCCATGTTTAACTTGGTCGTCATTTGCAAAAAAATAGCTCAAGTGTTTTTACAAAATATTGAAGAACAATGCGTAAAAGGCATGATTGAGGAGGGCACGATCTCGGTATACAGAAGGCACGTGGATGACACGTTCTTCATTTTCGATAGCAGAAAGTGCAGTGAGGATGCGTTATTGGCGTGCTTAAATTCAAGTACACCATGGAAATTGAAGGCAACAAGGAGATTAATTACTAAGATTTCCGGGCTGTAATGAGAAGAGAAACGAACGGACTAACCTTCAGCATTTATAGGAAGAAAGTGATAATGGCAAACATTATACCATGCGACTCTTCACACCCTAAGACGCATAGGAACATGGCAATAAGACACGGCTTTAGAAGAGCATTGATGACGACGCTCGCAGATTTGAAAAACAAACCATATTTGAAATGGCAAGTTTGAATCAATTCCCCAGGTGGGTTAGGTTAGGAGTAATGAGAGAAGAGCGAGTCCAGAAAATGGACAGTGGCTAGAGACAAAAAGAATTCGCCACATTTTCATCTACTGGAAGAAACATATACCGCATATCAAGGCAGTTCCAGAAACAAGGTATTGGCGTGACATTCCGCACGTATAACAATTCTAAGCGGATTCTGAACCCAATACGGGAAAACGATAAACAGACGAATTCCAACAGGTGGGAGTGTACACGTTGTGAGGTGGTTTATGTGAGACATTACCACCAAAACAAAGCCGTCCACCTCAATGGGGGAATCTTCATTCGAGAGGAACGGCATCGTTGAATTCTTAATAAAAATGGAAGACGAGCAAAGGGGCAGAAGAGCCCCCCTTCCCCAATAGGTCGACATGTCAGAAGAGCGTTCTAAAATGTTTGCCATCGATATTAAAGAGAAGGAGCATGTTTTCGCAGTTAAGATTTGTAGCAGGGCAGCGTTCGAAGATTATGATTATCAAAACGCTTAAGGCAAAATAAATTCTCGTTTACCATATCACTTTTTTTAAACCTGTCTCTTTTATTTAACATTAATTGAAAATTATAATTTGAAATCGTATCTTTTTGGATTTTCTTAGCAAAATCTTCTAAAAATTGTATATATTTTTTTAAAATCATTTAATTATTTGACAGAAAGAATACAATATTTGCTTCCTTGTTATAATTGGATTATTTGTTGTATAATCAAAAATGCCTTGAGATGTCAGACATACCAGATGATTGGAATAATGCAATAATGTTTCTATTTTTCAAAACAGGAGACCGAGAAAATATCCAGAACTATCGCTCTATCAGCCTTTTGTCAGTTATTTATAAGATCTTCAGTAAAATCCTGACAAACAGACTTGATTCAGCACTAAACTCAACACAACCAAGAGAACAAGCGGGTTTTCGAAGCGGATATAGCACGATCGACCACATTGAAGTTATTAGAGAAGTTATAGAACGCCACAATGAATATGAAGTGCCACTTTGCTTTGCCTTCATCGACTTTGAGAAAGCTTTCGACTCTGTATTCACACATGCTGTAGTGAAAGCTGTGGAAAGAACGGGAATAGCCGGAAGTTATATTAGTATTCTCCAAAAGATATTTAGTAAAGCGACTGCTACCATTCGTTTGGATAAAGGAAAAGCAAGGATCAACCTTAGAAAGGGAGTAAGACAATGTAAGTGTTCTGGGAACAAATCTGTTTAATAAAATATCAAAAATTATTATCCAAAGGAATTCCGACTGCGCCCATTTTATTTAGTTTAAGACAGCACTAAAATTATCCCCATTCCCTTAATATTTAAGTTTATTTGCACAGGTAAGCCAGGAGAGTAAGGATCAGAACACAACACAATAACAAAATAAAACTCAATTTATTAACAGGCATAATTTGGGTAAAAGATTGTAAAAAGGTAAAATCGAGCAAAAAATTAAATTGTGAGATTTTAGATCTTAAGTGAATAAAATTTAAACATGAATTTGAATGATTATAAACAACAGCTTAAAGGTTCATCAATAATTGCTAATCATGTAGAAGACATGTATTTCAAAATGAGCAGAATGTAACTTGTAGGTATTCTCTCAGTTAAACATATTGATTTAAGAAAACCATTGTCAGTAACCCATAATGCATATCAACAGGTGTCAGTAATGATAAAAAATTCATTCAACTCTAAGGTAATAATTACAAAAATGAGAGTTTAGCCTGAAACTGTTTTATCAGTGATTTCTAATACATTTATCTGCTTAAACAAAGAATAAGAGAATTTAAACTTGAAAGGATTCATGTTTATGTAATTAATAGTGATCAGATCAAAATTTTCTATTTTCCCTTCCCAAGACCAACATATAAAGAATTTTAATTCCTCCCCAAACATAGTGAAAAAAACAAGAAAAATAAGTTGCTTGGCCAAAGAGACATTAAGGAGACATTTGCTATACCGTATCACATCAGTTGCCCGACACCTTGGGATACTCGAGATGTGGCTCAGCTGGGCTCTCTCTCTGCGATGACAACGGGGATGGAATCCTCTTCTCTTGGCAGGCGGCGCTCAACTCCCCAGGAGGGTCTCAACAGCGGTCAGACCAACAGCCAAAACCATAAACTATTGATAAATTTTTAGAGTGGGTACTAGAGTACTCTTTGAAAAAACCTCGGCCATTCGAGCAAAATCATAAGTTTAACATGGCACGCATAAATAACTTAACCAAAGATTAAACTAAATGAATTTCAAATTTCCCACACCGCGATCGTAATGACTCGCGATGTTGAGGCCGAATTAGGCAAAAACGAGAGAAAAGGGTGCTCGCGCCTAGCGAGTACAAAACTCAAACCTTAACTAACAGATTGTCACTCGGAATCTTTTCACATCAGCTCGGCTCCAAACCTCCGACCAATGGAAATCAGATCCCCATCACACCAAAGCATGTGAGGAATGCTTTCTGTTAAATAATACTTGATAACTTCCATTCTCCATTGTCTCTTTTTGGTTTCCAATATTCTAACTGATGTTCCTCTGTCCTCAAATCTCCACTATCGTACTATGATATCAACAGTACCCTTAATCAATGAGCACATTTTTGTTTCTATACAGGAGCCAAAACTACAGAAAATAATCCTTTAGAATTCCGAAGGTTCAGATTCATTTCAAATTCAAAACATAATATTAAAGCTCAAAATTTTCTCTCAGACAGTTAACAATAAAAATAAATAATCTAAAACAGGTCCAATTAAAGTTTTTAAATGTCCACATAATTTTGATATTCTAAATATGGCTGATCAAATAGCTCGAAACCGTACAACAAGGAGACGCCTTCTCACCGAAACTCTTCACAGCAGTTTTAGAGGAAGTCTTCCAGGAACTGAACTGGTCAAAAAAAGGACTTAAAATAAATGGTGAATTCCTTAGCCACCTTCGTCTTGCCGATGACATCGTTCTCACCAGTAATAGTCCTTCTGAATTGTAGGAAATGTTACAAGAACTAGCAGAGGCTAGCCTACGTGTAGGACTGAAACTGAACACAGAAGAATAACGTTATGTTCAATGCATTTGCTCCAAAACAGAAGGTCATGGCAGGCAACATTGTGATTGAAGAAGTACAGAGCTACATTTACCTGAGACAAGTAATCGCTATGTATGGCAACATTCTGAATGAAGTTAACAGACGAATTAGAACAGCATGGAGTGCTTTTGCAAGAATAACATTATCTTGAAGAGCAACATGGCACTTAGCTTGAAACGAAAAGTTTTCAAACAGTGTGTTTTACCAGCACACACCTACGAAGCTGAAACATGGACTTTATCAAGGAGGACAACACAAAGACTACAGAAAACACAGAGAAGCATGGAAAGATGTATGCTGGGAACCACAAGAAGGGATAGAAAATGCAACAGCTGGATCATAAACCAAACGAAGGTGATTGACGTCATTGAACGGATCAAACGTTCTAAATGGCAATGGGCTAGTTACATTGCTAGAAGACAAGACATGAGATGGGCCACAGTCATTCTGGATTGGTACCCTCGAGACTTTAAACGCTCAAGAGGACGACCCCATGCAAGGGGCTCGACGAAATCAGGAAGGTGGCTGGCATCAACTGGAAATTCAAAGCTTCAAACAGAGAAGAATGGAAGCGTTTAGAGAAGACATTCATCCAGCAGTGGATTGCAAAGGGTTGACCATGATGATGATGAATCAAAAATGAAAAAGAAACTATCATATAGGAAAAAGAAAGATATGAAGAAATATATCTCAAAAAAACTAGAAGATGAATATAAAAAGCAAGAAAATGTTAAGAACAAGGGAAAAATTAAAAAATTAAGAGATGATGATAAATACAGTCGAAACTGGATAACTTAAATTCACAGAGAATGGGACAAAAAATTCGAGTTACTAGGTTTTACGAGTTATCAGGTTTGTCACTGGATGTGAAAACGAAAGCGACAGTTGTTATATGGAAGTGAAAAACGATCATTTTAAAGCAGAAACACATTTATTTCATCATTTAAAATAACATTTAAAATAAAAATACGGGTAATGTTCACTATCTGCACATCGCGCGATGACAGATTATGCGACAAAGGTAAGTGAAAATTTTACTAATTAAACTATCACTGCTTAGCCATTTACTGTGAGTAAATATATATATATTAGTCCGTTAGAGGGGGGGTCTGGGCGGCGCAGCACTCCCACCCCAGTCTTTAAAAAATAAATTTATTTACCTTGGTCGCATGATCAGTCGTCGCGCGATGTGCAGATAGTGAACAATAACAAAAAATACATGTCAGTTTGCGAAATATTCAGAATTTGTTGTTTGTTTTAAAGCATGTACTCGCGTTAGAGTAAAAAAATTGACCAATTTATAAAAAGAACTAAAAACGTGATTAGGAACATATGGCTTGGTCATGCATATTTAAGAAAATTCATTAAACTTTTTTTTGCTTCAGTAGCCGTTACACTTCTCTCCGGCTTCTTCTTCCTTTTTCTTCAACCACAACACTGTCGACATTTTCTGCATTTTCTTCCATGTGAACAGCTACAATGTTGTCGTCAATCAGCATTGCAGAAGTGTACACTTGGTCATCCACATTTTACCCACATTATATTCAAAGGGAAGATAAAAATTTAAACTGCAAAAGCTGCTCAAACATATAATTACAAACAGGGAAGGAAAAATGCTGCGACCTTTCGGGAATATGCTACCCCTTTGTTCAATGTATTAAATCGATTTCAATATGCTTTGTAAATTCATATAAATTTCATTTATACATTCCCAAAATACATATACTGGTAATTTTTATAGCTTCAGTTCTAATATTTATTCTAATATATATGCAACCTCTTATGTTTTAATAAATATGCAGCATCATATAATCAAAAGGCTGATTATTAAATTTGGTAGAAAAAAAAGAAAAAACAAAAGAAAAATGCATGCTCTGATAGATTGAATAGATATATTTTATGAAGAAATTAATGAACTTTATAAACATTTAATTTCTTAATGTCATATTTAATTTATTTAAAATTTTTTAGCTTGAGCTTGCATTAATTCTTGTCAATGGACAAAAGTTAGAAATGCACACAGATAGTCTGACTGTGGAAAACTAAGTCAAGAAAAAGAAATTAGTGTATCAGAGGTATCAGGGAAGAATATTTTGTGAGGTAACTCAAGTTCTCAGTGTTGGCAGCGCACATGGTGACCCGGTTGATCACTTTCAAAATAAGTCACCACATGTCAGTAAGTCCATTATCCTGAGCAATGCCGGGTACCTCTGCTAGACTATTGATTAAGAGTAGAAAGTCGACATAGGAACCAGTCTCTTCGTTTTGTGCTGTATTAGTTTCCCCAGCACACTGCTGCAACTCAGCAAATGGTGAACGAGTGGTGAGCAAGTGAGGAAAGTGTCAACCTAAGAGACAAAGATTGTTAGATAACATAAAGTAATGAATGGCCCAGTTTTGTTACAAGACATCGACAGCATAGTGCAATTGCAACTTAAATTGTTTGGTTTGCAGAGCACAATGGCAGAAATGATCATGGACATCCACTGCCACCCAAGAAGAGAGCTGTTTCATCGCAGTTATTGTTGCCATGGAAAGCGATGTACTGATGATGCAACATGTGTCACCATTTAGCTTCTTAACAAATGTTTAGACGATTTGTGTGCTTTGAACCCTTGAATACCGTAGAACCTTCCTATTCCAGCGTGTCGTGATTATAAAGATGCCGGTCTGTCTTGGGCAACAGTTTACGACATAACCAATAGCTGTGAAACATAAATAAGCATGCATCCACTCAACACTTCAAATCAAAAAGCACGCTGCACTGTGCTCTTTAATAACCGTTCGAAAGGTACATGTTAATTCATATCTATCGAAATGTCACAGAAGAAAAGAAGTTATCCAGCCATAGGAAACATTTGAAGAGCACCCGCTGTTTACAGTAGGAAATTGTAAAATTTATGAAAACCAGTTTGAGTGATTTAACTTATTGAGGTTGTTCTTTTTAACCTACAACTGTCATTATCCCGGGCATCACCGGATGTATATATAAGTTAGTTTGTTTGTTTATGGGTCTGTGTGTTTGTATCTTATACAAATCTACAGTTTTATTCCGATCTGGATGAAATTTTGAACACTTGATCTGACTCGACACTATGCTGTAACAACCGAGAGAGAAGACCTCTGTATTGAAAAGTAATACATTGTTATATCATCATAGACAGAGCAAAATAAGGGCTTATTGAGTGGTCCTATCTCGCCCATTTTCTCAAAATCAGTTCAAACCAGCTTATAAAAATAAGGCATCAGTTCGGACCGAATCAGGAAATTATGACCATGCTTAAATTTGAGAAGGACCACAGAAAAATCATCAATTTCGAAGCCTTGGAAATCAGCAAGTACCTCAAACGGACCTTGTATAACTTACTTTAGATTTACACTCGCCCTTACATGATACAACTCTTTTTTTTTTGGGTAGTAGCAGATGTAAATAACCATTTGTGTGTTTGTTCTGCAATCCCAACAATATGAGTGGGGTTATTCACTACTTGATAATCCGTTGTTGCAAGTCGTCCTTTGCTCTCCATGTATTAAAGCAAATTCATCATATTGTGTGATCTAGCAGTCGCCATTTCTTCTGTTTACTTCTCAGCATTTGCTTACCACTGTCTCAGATTGCGCTAGCAAAACCAATACGCTCCGAACAAAGGCACTGCTTCCTCTTTCGCCTTTCCATCTCAATAGTCTGCTAACTCTCTACTATCTCCAGTTAGTGCTCACTTTTAAAAATTTTCAAGAAAATGTTAAGTTCTAAGAACTATTTTCACAGATTTCAGCTTCAGCGAGTCGGAGGTAGAAGGAAAGCTTTATTGAGAAGAGGGTTAGGGTGCATGGCTAAGTGTGGAGAAGGGTGGTGACAACCTATCTCGTAAGCTTAAAGTATGAACCGCCATTTTAACCTGTGGTCGAAAATGACAACTGAGTAACCATGCTAAATTCGTCGTTATTTTAGACAAATATATTGACGCCTATAGCTAAGTAATTTTAAATTAAGCCTGTTAGTGTATGTGCAACTACTTTAGTTTTATTTTATTTCTTTACAAAAATATCAGAAAAAATATATATTTACAAAAAAATGGCACAAATTTATTTTGTTTTTTCTTTTATCTTTAATTAACAACAAAACTATTCCACATTTCATCTACAGGTTTTACTCTCATAATCAGGTTTTTGGCTGGGTTACATATCTTGATGAAATCTCAAGTCAAAAGCAAGAACAAATGAAAGGGGAGGTGGTATTCCCCCTCGGCAAAATCGACCTAAATGAACCATGTCAATCGACGAGCAAACTCCATGTACAACCATACGAAAACGAAAACTCCATGTACAACTTCTTTTTATATGAATTACTCATATATTCTCTGCAATTTGCAGGAAAGAAAAAAACATGGAGAAAGTAAGAAAAAGCCTTTCGCTTTTGTCAAATCGGTTGCTAAGAATAACTTAGGCTATGATGCAGGAACATAACAAACAGGAATCGTTTTTGCTCGTTAAAATTCGATGTTAGTAATTTATTTTGAAAGGTCAACGATTAAAAGTTCAGAAAAATAAAGAGAATTCTAACATTACCAAAAGAGACTGTATGAGAATTTCAGCAAAAAACATGTGTTCTGACTGAGTGCATCCGGGATCAAATGACAGACGTAAATAAGAGTTGTCACCACCCTTCTCCAAACATATCCAGGCACCATAAATGGTGAGGTGATGGCGAGGTGATGGCGACATCCTGTGAGGAAAATGCGACACCTTTCTCGCAGTTTTGTTTGTAGAGTTATAATTTAATTTTTTGAGATTGTTCTGTTTATCTAAAAGTGTAATTATCCCGGGCACCTCTGCTAGTCTATCTACATATATATAAAGAAGGAGGTTTGTGGGTTTGTTTGTGTGTATTGAATATAAATCTACAGTTTTCATGAAATTTTGCATACTTGACCTTCAAAGCATGATGCAGGTCACTGTCTACCTCAGATTTTGGAAAATAATAATTATCGATAAGAAATCGATATTCATGGTTATGGCAGGGCATATTATTGAGAAATATCTCATGACCAACAATGCAAGGCAAAGTTTGTGCAACAATAGGTATCAACAATGGTATCAACACGCAATTCACAAACACTCTGCACGGACCAACAATATGTATCTGATGACCACCAATGAAATGCAAAATTTGTAACAATGCATAGAATTCTGGTTATTCAGGGTTTTCTTAGAAAAGAGAGTTCTTAGTACTTAAAAATTTTTTGAAAATCTTGTTGCATCTTGTTGCATATCTGCACCAACAGAAAGAAAAATTTTTCACAGCCACTAGTGAGAATTAAATGAATTACAGGGTGGGCCATATATACGTTACCACCCCTTGTACAATTCGTGCTTGTGAAAATTGACGGACAACCATCATGTGAGTACATATTAGGCCCAGGGGGAAATCATATGGTGCAGGTGATCGGGACGGCGGCCATCTTAGATGCACCATAGGGTTTTAAATGGTCATTGGAAACATGATTTTGGGCTAGAATTTCCCATTGAACACAATGGTGCAATCCATTTGTTCATATCTTAATTCGTTCAACAGTTTTAGCACATGGTGTTGCATATACTGTTGACAAAAGTTCTGTTTTTGGTAGAATAAAAGTAAGCATAAAATATTTCTTCTATTTTTCCTATGTTTTGTGTTTAATGCCAACACTAAATATAATTTTAAATTATGAATTAAAAAATCATGCATTTAAGGGTTACAAATGATTAGTAACTGGAGATAATGGAAAGTTAGCGACTATTGAGAAAGAGTGGAAAGACGACATAGGAAATACTTCTTTAGCTCCGTGCTGTATTGAGCAAAGGGTAAGCATGTAAATAGAAAACTCGGCGACCTTTAGACTACACAAAGTGATGAATGGCCAAGTTTTCTTTCAAGACATCGAGAGAAGAGTGGGAATTGCAACAACATCAAGTGTAAATCTAAAGTAAGAAATTATTTAGACTAGCAGTGGCATACTTAAGAAAGTCATCCATCGTGAGCCTTTAAAAGAATTTTTTTCGACTTTTCATTAAGAATGTTTGCTGTATTAAATCTAAGCGTTTTCATGTATTTATTTTTAAGGTATTTCAAAATTTAATCAAAAAAACACAGAGTCAGAGCCACGCCTGATTTATGACCCAGCTTATTTGGTAGCAAAGTGGATCCAAACATTTCATAAAAATTCATTTTGACTATATTCTGTGTAAATGTGATATTTGGAAACTAAGATGCTGATAAGCGATGACCGAACATTCGATTCCAAGAATTATTAATAATGAGCATAAAATGATGATGCAATGACAGAACATTGATTAGGCAGCGTCTATTGAGGAGGACAAGGAGTCACAGGCGACTGGCAAAAATCTGTGTGTGGAAAGGAAAGAGAAATAACGAGTATTGGTCAGAGAAACTCTGCAGCTAAAACAGAAAAATCTATACTGGCATTGGAAACATTTGAACAATGGGAGTTTTCAATAGAGCAAGAGGGTAGAAGAGCTTTACATCAAGGGCAAGAAAAACTTGGGTCTAAGATATCTGTGATGGATATCATTTTAATCTGAGGCAAGTCAACAAGTAGTAAATAAAGTCCCGGTATATCACATAGAATTCCTGTTTTTCAGATTTTTCAGAGAATGGATAGTCCCTTCACTCTGTGTTGTATTCATTGAGTTATTATTTAACCAATATGGAATTATAATCTAACTTCCTGAAATTGTACTGTTTACCTAAATGTGTAATTATCCCGAGCAACACCGGGTCCTCTGCTAGTAATATATAGGCAAATTAATACAATAATCTGGATTCAAATGATTTCTAACATTTAATTAGGGCTAAGCACTATAAAGACAAAAATCCCCCCCGACAGAAGGGATTCTGTCCACAACAATAAAACGGACCTGTTTGCCTGGCGACAGAGTTTCTTTCCTAACAAAGACTACGCAAGAAACCCATGCCGATTAAACACTGGGGTGAACAAAACATACAAATGGACACTTGAAAGTGTCATGTAGTCCTTTTCTATGGGAGGACTACTGTAACCCATTACAGTAAAAGATTAATACAACAAACTAAAAAAAGTGACTACCTCACACTATTCACACCTTAACAGAAGATATTGGGTTCAAACTTTAGAGATAAGCCAATATCTAAAAGCTTACAACAAAAGACTTAAGCCTAATCATATGACACTCAAGCCATAACTACTACAAGGAAAATTTCTACACATGTGACCACATCACAATTTAACCAATTTGGAGTTATAATTTAACTTCTTGAGATTGTTCTGTTTAACTATAAGTGTAATTATCCCGGGCAACGCATGGGTCCTCTGCTAGTATTATATATTTGAGGAAATAATGCCATAAGAAGTTGAAGAGTACCATTTATAATCTAGAAAGAGAACCATAGCTATAGAAAAAAAACTTCGGGGTCCGGGACCCCCCCCCCCTCTCCTGTCGGTGGTATGGCGCGATTGTTGTTTTTAAGAATTTCTATATAAATACTTGCTTTAATTAACTCGAGAGGCTTAAAAACAAACACGCATCATCAGTCTAATGATACAATTTTTGTAGATGGCTGAAAACAATTTAAAAATGACATGAAAAACATCCTCGGTGATGCCTCGCTATGATTCTTCGCAATCAGACAAACACATACATGCATAAACGAATTGTGGCACTTGGAAACATTATAAGAGTATTAGCACAGAATAATGTAATTGTGGTTGTAGCATCGGGAATGAGATGCGAATTCTCCGGCACATAAATGAGTATTAGCATCGGTAAATGATGTGCTAGCTGGGGATACACACCCTGTTTCAGCTTCGAAAATTGTTACTTCATTTCATGAAATGATCCATTCCATTATATCAAAATTTTTCATAGGCAGATTAGCAGGTTTTTCGCTTTCAGCTAATTCTTTCAATATTAATCAATACAGATTGTTTAAGCGTTCCAGATCATCAATCTGTAAGCCACGGCTATACAGTCAGCTGTATTCAGTGAGTAAACGATAGCGGAAACTCGGGCAGAAATAGTCTTGACTCGGTTGGCTTTCTGAGCGCATGCGCATTGACGTCATGCAGATAAATTAGGCGAAGGGTCAATATCGTAAGCTTACAGCTTGAGCCGCCAGTTTGAATCTATGGTCGAAAGTGACAATTGAGTAAATATGTTAAATTCGTCGTTATTTTAAAGAAGTTTACTGGTGTTTGAAGTTATGCAGTTTTAAATTAGGCCTGTAGTTGTATGTACAACCAGTCATACGTTTTTATTACAGAAAAATATAACTAAATTTACCAAAAAGAAAAAAGAAAAAAAAGTGCAAATCCAAGAATAAAACGTATAAAATAAAAAATATATTTAAAAAACTAAAGATCATAAAAGTGCACTAAAGATACAGTGGTGCTGGGCCTTTTTTGGTACCTTTTATTTAGGAATCCATAAATTTAAAAAAATGGTAAAAGTGTGGCAGGGGGCATATATTTTTTATAGTCTGAGTCTGTGTATTTAAATTCCATTCCCAGTGATCAAATAATTAATGGAGAAGCACTATATATTCCTAATAAGAATAAATATTTTTGTCCCTTTTTTATTCACTCTCTTCCTATTCCATTCTTGTGTTGGCATAAAAATATTGGGAGGGGAGACTGCAGTGAGGAGAGAAATCTAACTTTGGAATGGGGGGTGTGGAAAGTTGTAACTCCTCATATTTTAAATACTTAAATTTGATTAGTCAGAGATTCTTTCCTTCAAAAAGAGAGAAAAAGCAAAGAACGTAAATGGAAAGAAATGACAGTAGCGTAAAAAAAAAAAAGGGTGTGCCTATGAAGGGACGTCATGTTTATGTAATGAAAACAATGGTGGCCTAACGGAGTGACTTGGTATTATTATCAGAATCTCTCAGATTTATTGCTAATATTGCTGTGTTTTGCCATTTTACATAAATAAAATAAAAAAATTCGAAGAACTATATAATTACTAAGATTCTACAGCTTATGTACTACACTTTAAAAAATTTTCATAAACAATGCGCAACATTTATGATTGAAATATTTATATATATTATTGCGTCCCCCCACCCCCATCACCTAGTCATACAAAAATTTTGTTGTCCGTTTACCAAAAAAGATGAAAAAGGATGGACGTTTATGTTTATGTTCGGTGTTTGTTACGAGTGGAGTGTTTATCAGAGACAATAATGACTCTCTTTACAATGGTAGTGACATAATTTTGTTTTGCTGAAAAAAAGTTCTCGTGCTGAAGATAAATAATAGTGGATATAGAATCTTGGCTGCAGCCGACATTGTTTTGGTTCGGTCACAATGTATTCTAAATGTATTCTAAATAAAAACAAAAAATAAAAAAAAGGAACAAAAATGTAATTGACGAGACGACATTAACCGAAATCGGAAGTATGACGGAGAATTCTACTTAAGTAAAAGAAAAAACAATCTTTTAATGAGAATGAAACTTTTCAATTATTGGCCCTAACACCGAAAAGAGTTTGTAAACGAAATCGAGTGAAGGGGAAAGGTTTCAACCCTCTTCATGTTCTGATGAGCTTTACCCTTGATGAGACAGTCAAGGTGTTTAATTCGTTCTACAAGTCAACGAAAGCCGGACTTTGTCACTTGGAGTTTTCTCGATGTCTTGAAGGCCACCCACGCATCGAATCAACGAAGAATCGACAGTAGCCCGTGAGGGTGGGACGAGTTCAAGCATGTCTCCAGTGAAGACCTTCGAAGCCCGTGACAATATCCAAAGAAGTCCATATCACCAGCGATGATTGATTCCGAGGAGCCCCATGTCGTCATCGAGAGAGAGAGAGAGGCTTGTCAGTAGCTAGTCAGCGAACCAGGTAACCTTTTATCACTAATCTTGGTGGGTCCCTCGTTATCCGGAAAGATAGTTCTCTACTGAAGTCGACTTTAATTTGGAATCCACATTGAAGGAAAAATTTAGTCAAACGTTAAGTTATGCCCCTACCCTAGAAATAGAGAATTTATTGAGTACTGGAATAAAGAACAAAACTAATAATTATTGAAAACTGTAAATCTTGGATCAAAACAGACAAACGGAATTGGGATACAAACCAAAACAAAAAACTTACCTAGAAGTGTGACACCCTGGTTGATAGAAAGAATGTTGTGCAATCTCCTTGGTCGGTCCAGTTGTGACCCCATCCTTACTAACCTGCCCTTGCCAACCTATCCATGTGAATGACAGACGCGAATGAGATTCCCTCACCTTCCCCCATGCGCTGGCCCCATTTACTGAAAACAACTTCCCGTAGCCAATAACTGTTTAATATAAGGTGGAATGCAAATAACATTATGGACGGTATAGTCGCTAGAAAGTGTTCAAGACAAGAAATGAAATATTATAGACTCGAGAAAGATAAATTAATTTAGTCATGAGTGTTCTGAAAAGGTCTCAGATAGACCCTTAGTTTAACCTTGATTCTAGGAATTGACTCTACCCTACCTCGACGTTTAAATGACCCTAAAGTTAGACCAAAAAGAAGACTTAGTTTGCTAATTCGTGAACTGATTGAAACTATTCACCCTATTTCTTATGTCCTCTCCCGACTGAGAATTTCCAATTTGAATACGAACTCTATTGTTTGTTAGATTAATATCAAAGAGTTAATTTGTTAATCGATTGTGAAATCTTTCTTCCTTATCAGTGAATTTATTGGAAAAGGCGAATAGAACTTTATCATATATCTTGTTACAATTTATTATAAAAATTTTTTTTTTCTTTTGTATTCACCCTAATCAGGATCAAGTACAAGGAACCATGAATAAACGTACCCCTGGGAAGTTATTTGTAAGGGGGATGAATCCAATTTAGTGCGTGGGTGTTGATTTGTTCAGTAATCAATGACAGTGCTCAGAAGAGTGCATATGCAGGCTCAGATAGTGATGATTTGGTTATTGTGGGGGCTGTTAGGTATTCTGGTCCAGTCCACTACAATATATATATCAAAAATATTTGAACAGAATAAAATTTGTTTATTCTATTAATTTACATTATGACTGTAGTCGGAGCTGACAAAAAGAACAATGATTAAGAAACAATGAATGACTTACTAATGCTCGCTAGAGGTCATAAAAAAGAATTTTTGGTTAACAATTGAAATTGATACAATGCAAACAATTGTACATTCACTATTCACACAATCTCCTCCTTGGACATTGTTTGCACTAAGTTACACAAATGAAATCACACAATTCTGTATGCTTATTGTTCTTGAATTTCTTGGTCATAATATCGGCTAAGTTACAATCAGTAATGATGTATTTAAGTTGAAGCTGTCCTTTGTCTATAAATTCCTTGACAAACTGCAGTTTGATATCTATGTGTTTGGTTTTGGCATTCTCACGATGATTGGTTGCAAAATCAATCACTGCCCTGTTGTCACAGTAAATCGTTACAGGCACAGAAAATATATCATGTAAATTTAGTTCTTCCAGTACACGAGAGATCCATATTGCTTCTTTACATGTTTCTGCTAATGCAATGTACTCACTTTCCATGGTGGATAAGGCTACACATTTTTGTTTTGTTATATGCCAACTTATCGGGGATCCACCTAGCACTATCACAGTTCCTCTGAATGAATGTCAATCTTCATTCTTGAACCATAGTTTCCTTTGTAGAGTAGAATTAAGATACCGCAAAATATGCTTAGTACATTGAATATGCACTATGCTTGGTTTTTCTAGATACTGACTAAGCTCTGTAACAGAAAATAGAATATCTGGTCGCGTCTTGGTAGCCAAATACATTAGTGATGCAATGATACTTCAAAACTGTTTTGTATCTTGACTATCAACTAATATTTCATTATCCAAAAATTTCATTCCTGGATCCATTGGAGTAGATGCAGTTCTTGAATCATCGAATCCATACTTAATTAGTAGCATCTTGATAAATTCTGTCTGATCACATGTAAGTGATCCATCATCCTTATGACTGATTTTGTCTAAATAGTATATAGGAAATTTCTCCTAAACCCACTCTTTCGAACTTGGACGAGATCAGTTGCTTGACAGACTGAATATTTTGCATGTTGGGACCAAAAATTGCTATATCATCAACATATACCAAAATAAATACTCCTTGATAAGTATAGATGCAGCTTGAACTATTCATCCTTTCAAATTGTAAAGTTTGAAAAGTCCTATCTAGTTCAATGTACCATGCATTACTTGCTTGCTTCAAATGTGTATAGAAAGGCACATTTTATATCAATAGTTTTTTCATTTCAAAATGACTGAAAGTGCAAGCATTGCTCTTATGACTGAAAAGTTCACTACTGGAGAAAATGTTTGGAAATAGTCAATATTTTCTTCTTGAAGAAAACCTTTGGCAACAAGTCTTGCTTTAAATCTCTTAATTTGACCATTTCAATCCTTCTTGACTCCAAATACCCATCTACAACCAATTGCATTTTTGTCTTCGGGTGGATTAGTCAAAATCTATGTTTTTCTTGATTCTTGTGTTAGCATTTCTTCTTCCATTGCTTTATACCAGTTTTTTGTTTCTAGCGTTTTCATTGCCTCTTGATAAGTAGTTGGTATTTTAACTTTCAGATAATTAATTTCCTTGGGTTTATCCACTCTTCCAAATGGATTCCATATAATCTTCTTAGGTCTACCTCTTCTTCTTTTAGTTTCATCTATTTCGTTCTTATCATATGAGCTTGACTCTACTTCTGTGACTTCTTCTGTATGAAAATGCTGATCGTCTTGTCCTTCATCTCTCTCAGTGTCGGTTTCTTCATTCCATGCAGGAAAATCATAAAATGTTAAATGGTCCTGGTCTAAACATTCTATGCCAAGTCTTGATTCATCAAATTTTACATGTTTAGTCTTGATGACATCTCTCGTTATTGGATTCCATAAACGATATCCCTGTGTTTGATGAGCACAACCAACCAAGATACATTGTTACGCTCTACTTGCTATCTTGCTTTTCTCTTTAGGAATATGTGCAGATGTAAGACATCCAAATACTTTCAAGTGTTTTACACTAGGTTTATGTTTTGCCCACAGCTCTTCAGGTACTACTCCCCCTGTCATTGGGTGTATCACTCTTTTTCTTACATAAGCAGCAGTCACAACTGCTTCACCCCAGAATGATGGAGGTAACTGTGCAGAATCCATACTTGATCTTGCAAGGTTCATGAGAGTACGATTCATTTGCACAGCTATACCGTTCATATTCAGACAAGGCATATTAGTTGTTTCATGTTTAATACCTCGTGCACGAAATATATCACCTAAACTTTTATTACAAAATTCCAGGCTGTAATCAGTCCTGAATCTGTTCCCTTGTTGTCCTGTTGAATGTTCTGCTCATTCTATAAACATCTTAATATATGATGGTACATCACTTTTCTTCTTGATAGTGTTGTAACATAGTCAGTTATTTATAAATTATTTTTGTGTTAATATAGTAATCTTCATCTGATATTGTAACACCAGTAGCTAATTTTATTCCAAACATTTTGTACAAAAAACCCCAGGATTGGTACATAAACCCCTTACTGATATCGAAGATCGCTCCATGCGGCCGTTAGACCTAATGCCGCTTAGATTATTGCAATCTTGTTAAGATTATAAACTTTGATGAAACCCTTTACCATTAGTCTATAAATGCATTGAATATTTTACACTTGTATGATAATCGAATTTGTTTAAATTATTGTGTTTCTTAGTGAAATCTATTTTGTTTTGCAAATTCTCCGAGAAAGAATACCGATGCAAATCATGTAATTGTAACGCTTGGCATGCTGGGAAGTCGTGTCTTGTCTGATCGCTGTGTGGTCTTTCTATCTTCCTTATCGGATGTGTTGTGAGTAGTTTGAACATCGCCACTAGGTGGCGATCAAGGAATTTGCTGCGGGATCAGCGTTAGATATAAAAGGGGAGTGCAGCCCCCTTTGATTCATTCCAGATTATGGCTTCATCATGTGTGGAATCCTCCTAAAGACCCCAGGGTCAGCAGAGCTCTACTATCCCAGCATGGTAATGCAAATTTTAGTCTTTTTTACAGTCACCATTCATGATTTCTTTATAACGCCTAGTATCCAACTTAAATTCTGTTAATATGTTGATGGAAAAGCCCTTATGTTAGTTATCTTGATATTACTTTAAATTTGTTCTCTGGATTGTGCCCAAATTTTATTATTTTCATGTATGGTTTGAATAGTCAATGTGCTTGCAGCTTCTCTCTACTATTTGGGAATTATTGCCTAGAGTTACTATATTTATAGTTTGCATTATAAAATCTGTAAAATATAGTCTTTTGAACATGCATATGTTAAATTTATTCAGCAAAGTAGTATATGACAGAATCTGTCATTAAATCTTCGATATTTTCACAACCCATACATCACAACTGGTGCCCGAACAGGAACTGTGAGAATCGACAAATGATGGGAGAAAATAGCAACGCTAAAGTGAATGCTGTGGCTGAAGGCACTATTTCTGCAGTCTCGGGTTGTACCCACCTCATTCCAGCCTTTTCTGGTAACAATGGCTCCATTGATCTGGAAGGTTTTTATTGTGCAATAGAAAATGTGGCCACTTCGGTTAGATGGAATGAGGAAAGCAAGACTAGTGTCATAAATGCAAAATTGAAAGGAACAGCAGCACGAAAATTCAATGAATTGCAGTTATACAAACTAAACGATAATAACAGGTCAGGGTTTTTGGAAGAAAGGCAGATAAAAGGGATGTAATTAGGGATTTCTTTATGGCTCAGCTGGGAAAAAGGGAAAGGGTAGAGGAGTTTGCTATGCGACTTGAACATTTGTGAGATAAGCTTACAGAATATGAGCCCAGCATGAAGCCCCAAGTAAAAACCCTGTTATTGAAACGGTTTGCAGAGAATTTACTCCCCATGCACACAAGAGCTATTTCCTTTTTGGAGCCTGACACCTTTGAGAAAGCGGTAGAAGAGGCCATAAAGTCCGAGGCTCTAGAAATAAGATCCAATACTGGGAATTGCAATGTGGGCAAGGCCAGAGAGTCACATGATCGTATGGAGGCCCTAGAGAAATTAGTTATCCAACAAGGTAAAATGTTAGAATTAGAAAGGAAAGACAAGGATGACAAAGAAAATCTAATGAAGGAACTGTTCAAAAAATTAGAATCTCTTGAGAGGAAAGTAGAAGAAAAATCTAGAAGGTCCGCATCTAATCCTAGAAGGGGAGGCTGTTTTGTCTGTGGGGAGAGGGGTCACTATGCAAATTCCTGTAAAAATAAGCCTTTAAACTGAAGAATGCCGGTCTTGCCGACCAATATGATCCAGCTAAGTCAAATGAACAAGTCAATCTGGTCTTATTAAAGAACCCAAGTGATGGGTTATACAAAGTTAAGTTAAATGTTAAGAATTTATGCATAGTAGCGCTAATCGACACAGGATTGCAGATCTCCATAATAGATGAACATGTAGCTGAAAGTTTAAATGAGACTATAACATGGGAAGACATCACTATTTTAGTTAAGGGGATAGGAGGTCAAATTCAAAACGTAAACCATGCCATATAGACAAACATTCATTCTGAAGAAGGAATAACTGGGTATTGAAAATTTTTCTGTATGAGTTTGAGAGGAAGGGAGTACCAAGCAATTTTAGGGACGGACCTGATTAAAAGTGTCATGATTGAATGTAATGGGATACAAATAGATTTGCAAAGGAAGGGCATGCTAACCAAAGATCAAGAACTTGTGATTTGTGACCTCATTTACTCTTATGCTGATAGTTTTGGAGAGGAGGTGGAAATCCTAAATGGTGTGTAAGATGCTGTGATCAGTTTCGAGATCAATAAGACAAATCACGTGTTTGTCATAAATATCTGGCATCCTTTAAGAAGCGCATAGATCAGTACCTGGAGGCTGGTATCATTGAACCTAGTCAGTCCAGATGGAACTCCCCGGTGTTTATTGTGCAAAAGGAAAACGGGGATATAAGCTTGACACTTGATCTGTGTAAGTTTAATGGCATCACCCAAGGCCTGGACTTTCCCATGCCCAAGCCCCATGAGATGTTTCAGAGTTTGAATGGCCATAAGTACTTCTCCGTCCTAGATCTCAACTCGGGGTACTTTCAGATTCCTTTTGCTGAAAACTTGCATGAATGTTACGCGTTTCAGATGCCCTGGGGAAAGTTCCAGCTAACTAGGCTGCCCTAGGGTGGTAAAAACTCAGCCTCTGCATTCCAAGGCTTCATGTCTGACATTCTTAATGAGCACTTATGAAGAGGGATCTTTGTTTACCAGGACGACATTCTTATATATTCGGAATCATTTGAGGAACACTTGATTCTGCTAGAATGGGTATTGTGAGTCTGTAGTGAAAGAAACCTAAAACTAAAAAAATCCAAGTGCTCAATTCGCGTTTCCAGTGTTAGATATCTTGGTCATGTGATCTCAGCAGAAGGGGTCAGTCCCGATCCTGGAAACGTGCAGCATATACAGTCTATTCCACCTCCCACTAGTGTTAAAGAAGCAAGGTCATTATTGGGGGCAGTGAACTTTTACAGGCCTTTCATCAGCAAGTTATCAAGCACCCTCCTTCCTATCACGGACCTAACAAAAATGGGGGCTAGATTCAAATGGTTTGATGAGTGTCAGGAGTCCTTCAATAAAATAAAAGGGGCACTTAGCAGTCAGCCAATACTGGTTCCCCCCGATTACGAGCAAGAATTTATCCTTTTAGCTGACGCCTCGATTGGAGCCACAGGGGCAGCCCTCCATCAAATGAAGGATCGATACCTCCGACCAATTGCATTTTACAGCTACAAATTGAATAAGGCACAGATAAATTATAGCACAATTGAAAAGGAGGCTTTAACTCTTATAATCGGTCTAAGACAATTCCGTCACATAATTTTGGGATTCCCAGTGACTGTAAGAAGTGATCACAAACTCCTTGCTTTCATTAACAACCTAAAACATTCGAATCAGAGGCTGCTTAGATAGTCCCTAGAACTAGAAGAATACAACCTTAAAATAGAGCATGTGAGAGAGGGAGACAACGGGATAGCGGACTTGCGGTCCAGGTTACCAGCAAAAGAAGTCCAGGCTGTGATCCAAATGAACAACGAGAGCATGATAAAAAAAAAGTGGATTCACAGCATGCTGATCCTCTCGTGTCTTCCCTGGTCAAAGGAGATAGGAGGAGGAAAGGTTTTTTTATTCAAAATAAGATGTTGATGAAAAGGGAGACTAATAACAAAAACAAACTTTGTGTTGGGGAATCAATGTGCACAGAGCTAATTGAGTGAGCTCATTCAGGAAGCTTAGCAGGCCATCAAGGGGTTGGCAGAACCATTCAGTCACTCAGAACTTGGTACTATTGGCCTAGCTTAGAGAGGGATGTCATAATTTACATAAGGGACTGCCGAATATGTCAACAGTGCAAATTAAAAAAGGGTAGAGCCCCGTTTCAAAAGGGTTTGTCCACGTCTTTTCCTTTTCAAAAAAGCTCCGTGGATCTGATAGGACCCATACATAAAAGTTTGAAGGGGAATAGATATACATTGGTATGCATGGATGTATTTTCGAGATTTCCGGAGGCATGTGCACTCCCTGACCAATCAGCTATGACTGTGGCCAAAGCTATAATGGATCATGTCATTTGCAGATATGGAATACTCCATGAAATTATATCAGATAGGGGAGCCAACTTCACATCAGAATTAATGAAGGCTTTATGTGAAGATCTGCAAATTGACATGCACCATACAACTGCGTACCGACCCAACTCGAATGGGTTGGTTGAGAGGCTTAACCAATCCATTACTAAAGTGTTGAGGTCTTTATGCGATAATGACTCTCGTGATTGGGATGAGAGGCTTGAGGAGGCCCTGTTCACTATTCGCACCAATCCCAATAGTAACACTGGTGAAGCACCTGCCTTTGTTTTATATGGGTTTGACCCCAGAACCCCTCTTTCATGGGAAAAAGAGTCTGACAAACAAGATTACCGTTCTGACTTAGTTTTAAGATTATTAACGATGAGAGAGAGAGTAGAAAAACTGAGTCAAGAAAATAAAGGCAAAAAGAATAGAGAGGAGTTGCACTCATATGCTATTGGGGAAAGAGTATGGATGTCGCATAAAGGAGGGAGGAAGAATAAGTTGGGACACAGGTACTTGGGGCCTTTTCGTATCATAAGACTCATATCCAAGGTAGTTATGAGATCAAGGGAATATGGAGACGTGACAGGCAGATGGTGCACATAAACAGACTGAAGCAGTGTTATGGAACTAGAATGAGTGGGCACCCCAAAAGGAGAACCATGCCAACTCAAGTGAGAGATCCTGAGAAATCGAGGAAGAGGATGTACCCAAACGAGCATGGAAGGGGGCAGAGCCTGGGTCGGGTGAGAGACATGCCCGACCACAAGAGGCCCTTATCACCACAGCGTGATGCAGCTACGGAGGAGCCAGAAGAAAGGACAGACATCTCGCCAGAACCATCACACTCTTCTCCAAAGGAATTGGAGGATGATACAGAGACTGCCGGATCCCAACAGGAACAGGCCCAGGAGGAGCCTAGAGCTATTCCAGAGGAGGAAGCAAACCTGGAAGCACCAGATGAGAACTCCCAATACTCTCTCAGAAGGAAGCCGAAAATAAACTACAGATGCCTTCCCAATGAGGGACTGCAATGGAGTTCTTTTCTCTAAGAATGGAGTGATGTGACATAGTCAGTTATTTATAAATTTTTTTTGTGTTAATATAGTAATCTTCATCTCATATTGTAATACCAGTAGCTGATTTTATTCCGAACGTTTTGTACAAAAACCCACAGGATTGGTACATAAACCCCTTACCGATATCGAAGATTGCTCCATGCGGCCGTTAGGCCTAACGCCGCTTAGCTTATTGCCGTCTTGTTAAGATTATAAACTTTGATGAAACTCTTTACCATTAGTCTGTGATTGCATTGAATATTTTACACTTGTATAATAATCGGATTTATTTAAATTATTGTATTTCTTAGTGTTATCTATTTTGTTTAACAAATACTTCGAGAAAGAATACCAATTCAAATCGTGTAATTGTAACGCTTGGCATGCTGGGAAGTCGTGTCTTGTCTGATCGCTGTGTGGTCTGTTTATCTTCCTTACCAGATGTGTTGTGAGTAGTTAGGGCATCGCCACTAGGTGGCGATCAAGGAATTTGCTGCGGGATCGGCATTAGATATAAAAGGGGAGCGCAGCCCCCTTTGATTCATTCCAGATTCAGGCTTCATCATGTGTGGAACCCTCCTAAAGACCCCAGGATCAGCAGAGCTCTACTATCCCAGCATGGTAATGGGAATTTTAGTCTTTTTCTTTTTTGTCACAAATTTTGCCTAGTCACCTTCTATGAATTCTTTATTAAGCTTAGTATCCAACTTAAATTCTGTAAATATGTTGTCGGTAAAGCCCTTACATTAGTAATTTTGAAATTACTTTAAATTTGGGATTGTGGCCAAATTTTATTATTTTCATGTATGGTTTGAATAGTCAATGTGCTTGCAGCTCCTCTCTATTATTTGGGAACTATTGCCTAGAGATACTATATTTATAGTTTGGGTTATAAAATCTGTAAGATATAGTCTTTTGAACATGTATATGTTAAATTTATTCAACAAACTAGTATATGTAACAATCTGTAATTAAATCCTTCTTATCCAACTAAAACTCTGACCAAGTGTAAGATCATTCCTCGATATTTTCACAATCCATATATCATAGTGTATACCACTGTTCTTCTAGAGTAGTGATCAATACACATTAAGAATTATGAAGCTCTGCCATTTGTCTTCACAGGCATCGGGCCACAAAGATCAGAGTGAATTAGATCTAGTATCCTTGAAGTTTGTCGCTTATCAATGGGAAAAGATGGAGTTTTTGCTGATTTGCCTATTTGACAAGTTTCACAGGACTGTTTATCTTCTTTAGTTTCTTCAAGACCAATAACACTTCTTTTACACGTCATCTCTTGTATGGTAGACGTGTTAAGATGATAAAAATGGTTATGCCATATTTGTTTCGAGTCTACTTCACATCGAGTTATAAACATTGACTTGTGATGCTTGATAGGTTCACCATCAACAATGTAAAGTCCGTCTTTAAGTCGTGTTTGTGCAATAGTTTGTCTATTCGGATTCTTGATTGTTGCTAATCCTTTGGAGAAAAGAACAGTTTTCTTGTTACTCTCAATCTGCGATATAGAAATTAAATTTCTTGTCACTTTAGGTATGTATAGCATATTCTTCAACGTTATGTTTTGAATTCTATTGCCAATCTTCATTTTCATTTCTGATTCACCGTGGCCTACAGTATATATTAATCCTTCTGCTGTCTTGATTTGCATACTTGTATCATCTACTAAATATCTGAACAAAGTTCTATCATTGCATACATGATTTGTTGCTCCGCTGTCTAAAAGCCATTGTTGCATTTCATCTACCGAATAGTTCACAGTGGTCAGCAGAAAACTGTCATATTTGCTTTTTGTAAAGTATAATTTCTTCTTACTTTTACTTCTGCAATTACGTATAATGTGACCTGTTTTTCTGCATCCAAAACAAATCACTTTTGAATTATTACTGTCTTTGGTAGTTGTGCATGTCTTCTGGTAAGTCTGAGCTTGGTTTGGTTCTTCCCTCTGTTTTTGATACAGATATTCACTCTTGGATTCTTCTGGTTCACTTAGTTGCCTTCTATCATATTCAACTAACAAGGTTGTCTTTATCTCCTTAGACTTAAATTTATCATCTTCCAAATTAGCAAGGGACATTACGAGTGCTTCATAGCTGTCAGGCAATCCAATCAACATTGAATACGCAAGTTCCTGTGTCATTTACTTTAACGCCTACTTCAACGAGTTGATCATAGCATACTTTCAAACAACTTAGGTAAGAGGACATTGACTCACCATCCTCCTAGTGAATTTTCAAGAGCTGTTTCTTCAATTTTAAAATTCTTGGTCTGGACTTAGGTTTATAAACTGATGCTAGAGTGAGCCAGGCTTCTCTCGATTTTTTAGCGTCTACAAATGCACTTGTTGATCAGATGATATACTTAAAACAATAGTGGCTAAAGCTTTTTAATCTTTCAAGGTGAAATTACATCTTTCTTCAACAGTAGCTTATGGTTTCAGTTCAACAGAGCCGTTAACATAATCCCATAACTCACCCTCAATTAGCATCAATTTCACGTTTTTTTTCCAACTTATGTAATTATAGTCGGACGGCTTTTCAATAAAATGAGCAACAGGCTGGTATGACGCCATAATATTAAACCATTCTGTGTACTTTACTGCATGCTGTGCTGAATACATTAATATGCACTCTAAATAGAAAGAAAGTACTTATCTTTGACAGGAGCCTATTAATTTAGTCCCTATAGCATATCTTGATAACAAATAGCTGCTTGGTTTACAAGATGTCGACCTTCACATGTCTTCGAACAAGTCAGCATTGTTATTTCTCCATGGCTTTTCGGGCTACAGTGAAGTGGACCACTTAATTTTTTGTTAGATTAAAGTCAGTATACTTCATTTGTTTACTTCACTTACTTCGTGCAGATGAAGAGTGCTGGGCCCATAACCATGAACGGAATAAAATTTGTTTATTCTATTAATTTACATTATGACCATAGTCGGCGCTGACAAAAAGAAGAATGATTTAGAAACAATGAATGCCTTACTAATCCTTGCTAGACGTCATAAAAAAGAATTTTTGGTTAACAATTGAAATCGATACAATGCAAACAATTGTACATTCACACAATATTCAGTAAATGGCTTTATTAAAAATTAATGTATTTATAATGTTTAATAAAATGCTTAAAAAAGGTTATTACTGTCCGTCATTATATTGCTTAAAAATGTTCATCATTTTATACTCTGTTTTGGAAGATTTTATTAATGTATTACTGTAATTTTTTTTCGTAATGTGCCAAGGGCCAAGAAAAGAAAATTATCCAAGAGCCGAAGCTCATATTGGATATGTTATAAATAAAGATAAGAATAATGAAATTAAAATATAAAGAATTTTAATAAAAATCTATATTTATTTATTTATTTATTTATTTGCATCCAGGCTGGATAAAATACAGACAAAAGTATCAGTGAACAATACAGTAAGAAGAGATAAATCAAAGAAATTTGAACTCTTCCTGATGGTTGTTAATATAACTGTTTTAAACAAAATCTCAAATGAATACAGGAGTAAACACACAACGATGACCAGCATGAGTACAGTTTACAACGAATTTCAAAGGAAGTTGATTCCAGTATTTCACAGAATTAAAATATAATAAAACATAATCATAACTTATAAAATCTATAAAACATAAAAATTACAATTTTTTTATATAAAATTTTAAGACTGGAAAAGAAAATAAAATTAACAAAATAATTCATATAAAAAGGATATTAAACTTCAGTTATTTAATTATTCTTATGCTATTCATTATTATTTACAGTTATAATGATCATGATATCAAAAATTCCAAATGAAAAATTATTTTATGGCAGTTTTTTTCAAATTTTGTTTTTATAAGATATAATATTTTCACATTGGTATGTGCAAATGAATCAGTGAGAAATACGAGGGTTGTACCAAAAGTAAGGTTCCCAATGAGCTACAGCCTCGAGGGAAAGTGCCAGGCTAAATCCGACAACAGTGCCGTGCGCAGTGGTTCCCGCACTCTCGAGCCCCACTCTCGAGCGATTCCTACGGCGCTCAGTGTTCGCTTGGGAGCCGTCAGAGATGGAAGTGTTGATCGCCGCTCCCGCCAAGTGCGAGGTTCGAGCAGTAATCCGGTTTCTCCACGCAAGGAAGTTACCGCCCGTGGAGATTCATCGGCAACTGACTGAGGTTTATGGTGAAAAGTGCATGTCCGTTCAGCACGTCCGAAAATGGTGCAGGACTTTTGCTGAGAGTCGCACGGAAGTTCACGATGAAGAAAGGAGTGGAAGACCGCCGGTTTCGGATTCGATTGCCCAGAAGAGCAACAGTGAGCTGCTGAAAGATCGGAGGGTGACTGTTTGTGAACTTGTTGAACGCATTCCTGAAGCTTCCCACGGCACAATTGAAAGAACGGATTGGCGGGAGACTTCTTCGACTTAGGAATACAAAAGCTGGAGCACCGTCTTCAAAAGTGTATCGAAAAAAATGGAGACTATGTTGAAAAATAGACAACAGTGTAAGCTTTTTAACGATGTATAAATTAATAACAATAAACAATGTTTTCTACTTGTAAAAAATATGGGAACCTTACTTTTGGTACAACCCTCGTAAAAGAAATAAATGGTAAAAATACTGAGTTACTTGTGACTTATTCTTACTAAGACAAGAAAAAATTAACAACGTAAAACAATGAAACAATAAACAAAAAACAAGAAATAAAAATAAATGAAAGATTCACTGGACCTTCTTAGGGTTCAATTTTCTTTCTCCTTTCTTCCATTTTAAAGCCATTTGGCATGTTTTTTAAAAACTGTTTACAAACTAACATAATCTTTATTTTCCTTTTTGTCACAATTTGTGTTTGATATATTGTATGATTTACATTGTTAAAATATTATATTGTAAATGTTTATTTGTGTTATGTTATACTGTGAATACATTATATAAGGGTCGTACAAATGAAAATGATAATTATTTATTTTCTCCAAAGTGTATAAAAGGAATTTAAAAATACTCTCCAAATGCCTTAAGGCATTTATCCCACAGTGTAACAAGGCATGGGGTTTCGCAATTGTTGAAAACAAAAACTTACGATCCTACACGTCGTCTTTTTTTTTCCCACACAAATTTTCGTTTTCATTTGTATGACGCTTATATTTAAAAAAACTCCACTGAAAAATTAAGAAAAAAATTCTCTTCATGTATGTCATACACAGTTAATACACTTGATTTAAAAAAAAAACTAACAATAAAAATAACTCTGAGAATTTGATAAAATATGGAGATGGTAATGTATTTTATCAGTATAATCTTATTTTTTTATTTGTGCATAATTATATTTTAAAACATTATTTCCGAAATTCACGTAACTGATATGTATGTAAAAAATCGGTAATTCTGCCAATATTCCGTCTGAGGGAGCTACCATCCAAATGGAGGGAGAGCGCTGCAAGCAACATCATCAATTCCAAGGCTACTGTAATTTCTTTCCATTTAGGGGTCGTCCACAAAGTATGTCATCAATCTGAGGGGGAGGAGGGGAAGTGCTAAGATGGGTTTTTTTCAAAATTCGAAGCCCCTGCCCCTCCAGGAGGGCAGAAAGGATTGCATGTTCGGTCACCTACTCTGCCCCCAATGAATGCAGATATTCGAATTTTTGCAGGAAGTTTCCAATTACCGTGCCACAAGAGCGGTTTCCCCGATTTTCGATATTCGAATTTTAAGGGTGCAAAAACTGAACACCATCGATTTTTGGGAGTGTTTCACAAAATTTTATATTTTGATGCAACTTTGCGGGTTTTAAAGAAAGTGCAACATATATCGGAGGGAAGCTCCTTGGGGATATTTTTTCTGTTTTCGCTCTGTGATGGGGGCCAGGGTGCCCCTTCTCCGTTTTGTATTTATGCTGCTTAACTCCAATGCGGAAATGCTGAGATCTTTAAAATTGGGCACGAGAATGTAAAAAATATATCTAAAAAGAGAGCATTCATTGGGTGTTGAAAATCAATTTTAAGGGAAAGCAGAAATCGAAAAACTATCCCAAAATAGGCCTAATTTTGACGATCCCAACTGGTCATCCCCACTCTGTGACAAATTCACGTATGACTTAGATATTTGGACCAAGAATAGCTCAGTTAATTTACAAAAGACTAATTTCTGCTTTTTTTTTTATTTTACTCGTTTTCTCCCGTATGGCCCTCTGTGAAAGTATGGAATTTCTCAGAATTTTTCCACTATTTTGCGAGTAGAAAAAGGCCGAGACTAATAAAATTTGATATGGTTATAGAAATTAATGAGATCAATTGTCTGCTTAATTTATTTTTTGATCATGTGGATCCAACTTTTCGATATTTATGTTTTTCGGATTTTTGCCAGAATTTTTTGTTTTGGTTTTCATAAATTAACATACAAATGCGCACGTTTAAAGCTTAAGTTTTCCATTGGTCGTAAAATATCGACTTTGTTCTTTGATTTAAAATTTATTCAAGTATCTAGGACTCTTTTTCGATTTATTATGAACTGCCTGATATATCCGGCATTGCTCAGGCTCTTTTTTGATGAAATTTTGCAATTTCTGAATGTAAACATATTTATTTATTTATTTACTAGCAGAGGACATGGCATTGCTCGAGATAAATACACATGCAGGTAAACAGGGCAATCTCAAGAAGTCAGATCATAACTCCAAATTGCTTAAATATTAACTCAATGAATACAACACAGAGAAAAGGGACTATCCATTCCAAGAAAAATCAGAAAAATAGGAATTCTAGGTGATATACTGGGACTTTATTTACCTTTTGTTGACTTGCCTCAGCTTAAAATGATATCCATCTTCATCGCCAGGGAACATCACTGGACATTTTAGACCCAATTTTTTCTTGCCCTTGACATTGAAGCTCTTATACCCTCTTACTCTATTCGAAACTCCCATTGTTCAGATTTTTCCAATACCCATACAGATTTTTCTGTTATGACTGCAAAGTTTCTCTGACCAATATTCGTTCTTTCTCTTTCCTTTCCAGGCACATTGTTCTTTGCCAGCATAGGGCTGTTTGATGGTGAGCTCAAGGGAGACGTGTCTGACTCCTTGCCTCCTTAATAGACGCTGCCTTATTTATGTCCTGTCACTGCATCATCATTTTATGCTTATTATTATTAATTCTTGGAAACGAACGTTCAACGATCGCATAATTAACATCTCAGTTTCCAAAATATTCACATTCACACAGAACGGATATATGTTTAGATAAGGACGAGATACAATAACCCTGGAATACAATAAATAATAATTATTAATTAAAAATACAAAATGAATAAATAATAAGATATAATAAACAAAAATAATTAATCAAAATCAAAAAAAAAGCTGACGTTTCGGATAGAGATTATCCTTTATCAAAGCAAAAAGGATAATTCTCTAAAAGCAAAAAGTATATTGGAGAATTATCCTGAAGTTATGAAAGGAGTACGAACAGATGGGTTTATATATAGTTTGCAAAGGGAATAGTAACAAAGTGTTGGCTGAAAAAATGAGATTAATTAGAACACCTGTTGGGATAAGACAGGAAGGAGGACAAATCTTCTATATATATATCAGAACACCTGTTTGTGGGGTTGTGGGTTTGTGTTGTGTTTATTGAATAAAAATCTACAGTTTTATTCCGATCTTAGTGAAATTTTGCATACTTGACCTTCAAACTATGAGGAAGGTCACGGTCTACCTCAGATTTCTAAAAAATGATAATTATCGATAAAAAATCGATATTCATGATTATGGCAAGGCATATTAATGAGAAATATATCATGACCAACAATGAAAGGCAAAGTTTGTGCAATAAAGATAAATTTCAATTTGTAACAATGCATAGAATTCCTGTTATTCAGGCTTTCCTAAAAAAGAGAGTTCTTAGTACTTAACAATTTTTTGAAAATCTTTAAAAATGATTAGTAACTGGAGATAATAGAAAGTTAGCAGACT
>JAHWFO010037623.1:0-10812 GCA_023313115.1 Rhysida immarginata
AAATGCTGTTACTCGCTATGGGCATATTAGCGCCTCAATCGTGGTTATAAATGAAAACATAATAAATCACTAAATTAAAAATAACTTAAAAACACACTTTTATTTCGCTTACTAGATGACTATAAAACCTTTTTTTTTTTTACAAAACTTTTTTTTTCTGCTACTCATTTCCGAAAATGTCTATGCGTTAGAGCTAAAATATTACTTGATTAGAGTTTATATATTTATTTCTTCCAATTGTCTGATTTCATAATTTATTTCACGTTTTACGAGGTGAAATTTCCGTTCACTCACAAGCTCTTCTCGTTCATTACGTAATACCAAGTGGGACAATTTTTATTTTAGGATCAAGTATATGAATACTACCTACATACGAGGGTGAATCAAAAAGTAAGCTACACTCAGTACCATCCGTGGTCGTAGAGCGCTGACATCATTCGCCGTACGCAAGAGTGTTGTTATCATAGCGCAGCAACTGGTTGTACACTCCAAGTTGGACGCAAGCCAAGTGGCCGATAGGGCTAGGGCATAGGCTTTCTAGTTCTCGAGTCCGCCTGGTCGTGGGTTCGAATCCCGCCGTGGGCATGGATGTTTGTGTTTTTCCCGGGCTGCATACAGATATAACTTGTGTAAAAGGCGCAAGCTGACCTTAGTGTCAACGCCAAAATTTCTAATAAACCAACCAACCAAGTTGGAGATTCGCGGAACAATCCATTTTTTTGTGGGCGAAAGGCATAATTTGCACTGAAATCCATAAGGAAATTTGCAGTGTCTACGGGGATAATGTGATTTTTCGTCCTGCAATTGTGAAGTGATGCCAACAGTTCGAAAATGGGCGCTCAGATTTGTCCGACGAATACCGCGGAGGAAGACCATCCATGTCCAGCACTCCAGAGCACATTGCCCGCATTAATGAGATCCTTTTGCACAAAAGAAATGTGCCCTGGGAGGAAAACAATGTGACATCGTTGAGAAACGCTGGAGCGGATTTTTACCGCAGCGGCATGGAAAAGTTAATTTCACGTTCAGTCAAGTGTTTACAATTGTTGGGTGATTATGTAGAAAAGTCAAATAAATGGTGCACGTTTTCTCAGGATGTGTGTATGGCATCTTAGCTTACATCTGTTTCATAGTTTAACTTACTTTTAGAATCATCCTCGTACACACGTCCGCGCCCGCAAATGAGCATTGAAAAACTTATTTTCGACAATTTATTAAGTGGAATAAAGGTGTGTTTTTTAAGTTATTTTAAATTTAATGATTTGTTTTCTACTTTTTAGTGTCAAATAATTTTGTAAAGAATATAACGTCAGATTTTCTGAATTTTTAGAGAAATGTACCCAACCCAGCTGTTGTTCTAGCTTAGCTTACTAGTTGGTTTTAATTCGGCGATATACATTATCTACATTTTAGGAAAGGCGTCTTTGTTGCACGGATTCTTTCCAGTCCATTTTGAACACCCTAGCTCTTCAATTTGCAGGCCATCTAGAGATTTCACTCTGCTCAGTGCCACGTACGCTTAACTTCGGACCCAACTGCATCTTATGTACTGTCGAAGCCGAAGACATGACCTTGGGCAGTATTCTTCATTCGGCGATAATGTAACTGTATTTTGCTAGAAATTAAATTGACTTTGTGTGTGTCACGTGGATACCAACATTGCCAAATATTCTCTCACGTATCATGCATCTAATCACGTGTAAAGTGTTAATGCAGATTATTATCATAAAATTCACATGTTACTGCAGGGTAGATTATTATTAGTATTTTTTCAGTTCACAGAGAAATTGCTAGAGAATTGTGCTCTGGCTATAAAACTCTCATTCCGAATAACTTTAATAAATTCATTCCATATAAACAATGGAAATTTAAGTAGATACACAAGTAGGAACTAATTGTCTAACTTATTAACTGCTTATATAACCGTTCTCTTTTTTATCTCCTTCTTCTCCTTCGTGTTCGTTAATGTTTGAACAAAAAGATTTCCATTTGTTATCGCGTCTTCTATCGATCATTTGAACCGATAACGCGGGCGCTGTTTCCCAGTTCAGAAAAACGTTGGACTTTGAATTTAGATGAGACAAACGCAGCAATTTCAATTTAGTGAACATTTAGACAAAAGTTATTTAGGCAAGTTTCTCCCATGCTATCTCATTTTATTTAAATTTCTATTCCAGTGTTAGTCACGTGGCTTTTACTGCCTTTAATGGAGCGATGAAAATCTGTTTGGGCCAATCTACAATTTCTACGGGAAATCCAAAATGGAGGAGGCATTGGAATAATATTTATGGACGGATAAAGACACGCGACCACAAATCACATGAGCTTTAAGAAAGAACTTTCAAAATAATTTCATAGAATGGCCCCGTGACATATAATAAGACACACAGTATTAAATTATTATTCGTTAGTGTGTTTTTATGTATTTATGAAGTTGGGTTTGATCTAGAGAATAAGAACGCATAGCTTTCTACTAATAAACGCGTTGTATCCACCTACATTTAGAATTTTTATTTTATTTTTCAATAAAAATTATCCAAGTCTAACTATTCCACTTAAAAAAAATGCAGATAAAGAGTAGGCGTACGTGATAAGATCCACGAACACATGATGACAAGTTGTCATTATCTTTATGTCACACTTTATGCATTCCTATTGAAGACTCAGATTATACATTTAAACGGATCAAATGAAAATAAAAGAAAAAAAAAGTTAAAAATTCTGGAGAGTAATACATGGTACTTCCCCGTCTTCTATACCGTTCTCCAACCCTTCTGACATCAATCCCACCTCAGTAACGGAGTTTTTCGAAACTTTACTACCATCTCCACCAAATACGCCCTACTCTAAACTACATTACTCTTTTATTGTTCCTCCTATAACTCCTTCATTTTTTATCTATCCAGCCACTCCAGAAGAAATAGCAAAAATTATACATCAGCTAAAACCCTCTACCACAACTGATCCTTTAGGATTTCGAGCAGATATTATAATTACTGTCTCCTCTAGTTTGCTCTTTCCTCTTACCCACATTTTCAATATCTCAGTAGCTAATGGTACCTTTCCCAAATGCCTGCGTCCAGCCAAGATTATCCCAATATTCAAAAAAGGCAGTTCGTTAGAATATGGTAACTATAGACCGATCTCAATCGTACCTGTTTTTTCAAAAATCTTTGAGAAACTTTATTTTATTCGTTTATCTAACTACGTATTCAACTATAGCTTAATTTCTTCAGCGCAACATGGATTCTCCCCAAAACAAGGCATAGATACTGCTTGTTATGAACTGTTTGAATACATAACTATGAATATGGCGGAAAACAAATTAGTAGTTTCTATATTTTTGGATTTCTCAAAGGTCATCGATTCTATCCCGCTACATCTTTTAATATACAAACTTACTAATTTCTACAACATCCGAGGACCACTTTTAAATTGGTTAATAGATTTCCTATCTGATCGAAATATACTACATTAAACATTGGTAATATAACTTCCTCAACTCTAACTCGCTACCACGGAGTACCTCAAGGCTTTAACCTTTTTATAAACGACTTGGCGCTCACACTTAAACCCACTTTTACAATCCTTTATGACAACGTTGTAACCCTTTCTTACTCAGATGTGTCGATTACAAATCTCCAAAATACTATCAACTATTCATTATCCAGTTTAAGCAACTGGATACAAATAAATGAGTTATCCCTTAACACTAATAAAACCAAATACATGATCTTTACACAAAGAAACAAACAATTCGACCCACATGTATTGATTATTCACTTTAACTCAAACCCTATATCTAGCATAAATACTTTCAAACACTTAGGATTACACATATCACCCGACCTTTCTTGGAACAATCATATAAATGAACTATCTAAAACTCTCAGTTAAAAAATAGGAATAATTTCCCAACATCAATATCTCCCCTCCGAAATATTATTACTCCTATATAATACGCTAATTCACTCTTCGCTATGCTATGGAATTCAATTCTGGGGTTCAACATCTAACTCCAATTTAACCAGAATCCTCGGCCTTCAAAAAAGATTTCTCAGAATATTATTAAAACTCCCAAACACAAATTCGGTAACTCGGTACTTTTTAGAATATTAACAATCCATGAAATCTACATTTCAAGATAAGACGTATATCCAGCAACTATTATCGTTTACATTTAAGATAATAAATGACGTCTTAAAAGTGTCTAATCTTCCCATATTACAATTTCAACACGACCTCCACCCTGATTCCACCAGATCGACCCTTCAATAAGACGCCCATTCGCCCAACGAAATTACCAAAGTAACTGCATTTCCCATGCTGGAATAAAATGGTGGGCCATCTTCCCTGAAAATTTACGTTCCCCAGCCGTCTTTAAAAGAAATATAAGACTATTCCTTAAACCAATCAATACAATACCAAACCTTTAACCAATTCACTTAGCTCAAATCAAACACTAGGCAATAACGTAAAAAATTATTTTCATCTATACTTTTTATCTTTTAAATTTCATTGTTGTCCAACTATTATTCCAGTTACTAGTAAATTATGTATTTCACTACCCACCAGAGACTACACATGTCGGCCGCAGGCCTTACTGGCTCCGGATAGGGTCATTGTAAATGAATTTATAAATAAAGAAATAAATCGTATTTTCCAGGAACAAACTCAGCGCTATGAATTTGGTTTGATATGAATTGTAAACAAAAGCAAATTATTATTCCTTCCTCCACTTCCACATGCTAATAAAAACATGAACCGATAGTAAAGGATGGACTGCTTGTTGTATAAGTAAAAGAAAATGTAATAAATAAATAAAAATTCAAAGAGAATGTAATAATGTAACTGAAGAAAGAAGAGTCCAGGTCGCGGAATTTCCATTCCCTTTTCTATTTGTAAAGAAATAAAATTAAAAAGCTATTTTATACTTTCAGGTGACTGATACAGTGCTCGATAATCCTCAATTTCAAAGCGAATACAGTGCTGTTTTTCAAGAAAAAACAATTTTTATAATTGGGATGAGAGAGTAAATGCAACAAAACAGAATGTCAATTTTTTGATAAAAATACAAGATGATCCAGTACAGTTGTTTATTTCCAAAACTGACAGTAAAATAAGCAGCTGTGTCTATCCATAGCCTACAATGAGATGAGATGGATATTTGCTATGATCCGTCAAGGTGGAAACAGGTTTTTACAAACTTTGGGGACAGAATCCTTACACCAAAACAAGTTCATAAAAGGAAAAAAAAGTTCATATAAACATATGTCCGAAAATCCTTCGTTTTCGAGTTATTAATGAATGTTTACAAGGTAGGTGATTGGAGCTCATCCACTCATAAACACATAATAAATGGTCGCAATGCACTCTTGCTTCTTTTACGCAGTCGAATCATGGACTGTTACCCGCTTTCAAATACTCCCTGACGGCTTCGAATGGTTTCGCGCACTTCCGTGACACGTCGATGAAGAGTTTCTGCATCCGGGTGTTCTGCTGCATAAAAGGTGTCCCCAGAGATAATAATTCAAAGGATTGAGGTCGGCGGAACGTGCAGGCCATGGAACTAGTCCTCCTCTACTATCCATCTGTCATGGTAGACACCAGCCAGTGCATCTCGAACACAGACTGAAATGTACTGGAGCTCCATCATACATAAACCACATGTTTGAACGGAGCACTTTCAGTTAATCACTTCCTGTAGTACATGTACACAATGGACACGTTGAAGACAGACGAATGTAAACAATGTTTTTGAAGTCTTCATCTTATTTATAAAGTATGCGCTTGTTGCCTTTCTATATGCTTTGAAATGCTTAATTTATTTCTACAGATTCCTTCCTGCACATAAGAATAATGTTCCCACCCAAAAAAGCATTAACGGGTGACGCAATAATTTTAATTTCTCATCATACAATCTGCACTCGTTTTGTGATTTTAGATACTGCAAAAGAGCTTGCACGCGCCGTGTTTGTGGTCCCAAAGTCGATTGTAAGGAGACGCACCTTCTTCTTCTCTTCTTCTGAGCTCTTTCCTCCTCTTGACTAAGAGATGACCTATACCAGTGGGTTAAGTTTAGTTGTTAATATTCTTCTATCATCTGGCAGGCCTTAAAAGAGGGGGAGAGGAATCTTGTGAGAAAGTTGGGTTTAGCTAGGAAGGTTTTAACAACTGATAGATAAAACGGAAGCGGGATTTAGTATCCGCATTTAGGGATTGTCCCAACTTTTATGGAAATGAGGTTTGTAAATATAGACGTTTCTTATTGAACGCAAGGTAACATACCTTTTTCTCTTTTCAAAATAAACTTGAAGAAAGAAAATAAAAAAAATATTAAGTCTCTTGTGGAAGCAGTGGCCAGCACCTACCACGAGGTCACAAGCCTAATCTAGGAGCAAGTACTAGAGCCATTTCGCGGTGTGGATAGTGGTACGTGAGCACCAACTCCATCCTTTTCATGTACAGAGGGTACAAGCCTTAAACCGTGAAGATTATGCTCAGCGTGTTCAATTCGCACAGCGATTTCTTCAACAAACTGCTATCCAGCCAGATTCTGCACATGTTCTGTTCCCAGAGGAAGCTATGAAAAGGAGAGTTCTCTGTACAGTCCTTCTTGATGAAGTTGATGGAGGCCCTGCAGTACATAGCGGGAAAGAAATCACACAGAATTCCAACAGGTTTCGCCTTTTATATCTGGCTTTATCAAAGATTCATATCAGATGAAGCGATGTTTACGAGAGAAGCATTTGTACTACCACTACCACCACAATGCCAATTTCTGGAGTATGAAAATTCACATGCGATTCGGCCACATGCATACCAACAACTTTTAATGTGAATGCCGGACATCTTGGCATGCTCAATGACTTCTTGTTTCCACCCTATCTGCTTCCACCTCGACTGAATGTCCAGGTCTACCAAACCTCTTTGGAGGAACTAATGCCGGAACTGTTGGAACATATACCCATTGCCATTTGCAATCGGAATTACCTCAATACAATTTTTGGGGCCCAATGGATTGGCAGTGACGGACCTCTTGTTTGACCACCTAGGTCTCCTGATTTTGTCATCTCTAGGTTACTTTTTCTGGGGACATTTGAAGAGTCAAGTTTATGAGACTCCTGTTTACTCAGATGAGGACATAGTTGCCAGAATTGCAGTTGCAGCTGGAAATGTATGTAATATGGCAGGCATGTTTGAAACTGTTCGCCATTCAATGTCTCGACGATGTGAGGCATGTGTTAATGTTCGTGGTAGTTCCTCTGAACCGTTACTGTAATCAGTTGTCAATAAAATTGTTAACTAATTGTTGGTAACTTTTTCCCTGTAGCGATTTAATGGTGACATCCATGCCTTTGTAAAAAATGTTCAGTATATTATCAACTATCGCTGTGAAATTTGTGCAACGAGTTCAAAACTTCCCTGTATATTTCAACAGGACGGCCTTTCATGCCACACACCAATAACACGAAAGAATGATTTAAACAGCATAAACGGCAGCATTACAAGGTGGGTGCCAAGCAGTCCAGATATGCTCCTATTGAAAATGTGTGGGGAATTTTGGAGAAACGGTATTAGAAATATGCGCCCTCGAACGAAGAACATTATGGGATGACATAATGCCAGATATCTATCAAATGACTGTTGCTGAACGTTTGAACGCCAACGTCCTCATTGAAGCCAAACGTGGAATAATAACATTGAAGCTGGTTCAACTGTTTTGTGGTATGTGACTCGTTGCTTCAAGTATTTTATGCTTTATGACGAAACTATGTCATTGAAATATCTGTTAATTTCTTTATGAAAGCAAAAAGACTATTTTTTGTTTTGAGAGTTCACAACTTGAGCACTAAGCAATAAAAACATTTTCTTATTTTTTCACTCTTTTATTATTTTATTAAAATTGAAACATACAAGGTCGGGACACATTAATATGACCACCTGCTAGCATCCGGAATATCCACCTTTGGCGGCAAGCACAGCAGCTAGTCGACGTGACAGAGAGTCAATAAGTCCTCGGAAGTTTGTTGCAGGTATCTGGGACCATTCGGCGATCAGTGCATCCCGTAATTCCATCACCGTGCGTGGTGGAGGGTCCAGCTTGCGGACATGGCGATCGAGATGGTCCCACAAATGTTCAATGGGGTTGAGGTCCGGGGAGTTTGGTGGCCATGAGAGTAGCTTGAATATATCCTCATGCTCCTCGAACAAGTCGTGGACAATTTTGCCAGTATGGCAGGGAGCATTGTCCTGTTGAAAGGTGCCATTACCCTAAGGAAACACCGTCGACATGAACAGCATTCAGTGTACTCTCCAGCGGTATCAGTGGACTCAGGCCATACCACGAAAACATCCCCCAAACAGTCACACCTCCGCCACCAGCCTGTCGTCTGCCGACGATGGTGTCGGGATGCCTGCTCTCAGATGGTTCCCGGGGAATTCTCCATCGTCCGTCCACTCTGTTCACCAGAAACCGCGACTCGTCAGAGAAAGCAACCCTTTGCCACTCGGCCGATAGTCCATTGCGAATTGGAGGTGTTTTCGGCGATGCACAGGCGTCAACTTGGGTGCTGTCACCATACGCCTGCTCCGGAGCCCCAACCTCAAGGAGGATCGTTGCACTGTCTTGGCGCTGACACGCCTAGTGGCCCCACTGTTCATTTGCTGTGTCAGTTGCTCGACAGTGGCACGCCGATTGGTCTTTGGCCAGGCGTCGTAACCGACGCTCATCTCTAGGATCGATGGCCCGTAGGGCCCCACAGTTACCTCTTCGGTTGCTCGAAACTGTCTGGTTCATCTAGTCGTGGTACATCTTCACAACGGCAGCTCTAGAGCAGTCCACAAAGGTGGCCGTTTCTGAAATGCTGCCCCCCTTGGCCCGATAGCAAATGATCATCCCCTTTTGGAGGTCCGACAGGTCGCTTGCTTTCCCATGACGGCGACAATTGCTGTGTTAACGGGTGCTACTACACGTCTGCTATTGTCAGCTTTTAATGATATGCAATGATTTTTCATCTGCATACCATGGGACGTTCCAACATGTTCATATTAATGTGTCTCAACCCTGTAGTCACCTGCTTTGTTTTAATGCCGTGCTTCAAGTATTTTGTGGTTGAATTGTAGTTCCCATCTGAAGAAAAATCTCCATGAGGATTCGCAAAAGGATTGTATCTTGACACCAGAAAGGACTTGACTATAAAAGAATTGCGATGGAACTAACGCAGACTGTCTCAACCATTCTGTACACCATCAAGAAATAGGGCCAACTCTTGTGAATTTGCGACGGTATTAAAAACGCAAAGACACACTAATTTTGCGAGAGATGAAGTTACTAATAACAAGTCATAAATGGAAAGAAAGCTATAAAAAATCTTATCCACGGTGTTTCCCCTTTAACTTTACCATTTTCTGATCGCACCAAAATGAATCCCACTCTCCTAACTAACGTCTTGGAAATACTACTTCCTCCTGCCCCCTTATAGGCCTCACCTCGGTTACAATACCCGTTATCTGTTTCAAGCAATCATCATTGTTTCCATCTTGGATTTTAAAAATCAGTATTTTTTTCGTGTGTTGAAAACAATGAAGGTTGGATTGTTGATCAGCCTACCATGGTCAGGTGACTTTTCCGCGCCGGGGACTGTCTTTTTCGTAGGCTATAGCATTGACCTCTTTTTTTGTTGCCCCAACCTCCCCGGAAGAAGTGGAGGCTCAAACCTTCCAAATGTTACGACTCCCTTGGCATTTGTCCCAACATTTTAATTCAAGCTCGTTCCGGATTTGCTATTCCTTTGACACTGTAAATTCCCTTCCTGTATCCGCACCGCTATAATCACACCTATATTTAAAAAGGGAGGCTCCTCAAAGTTCACAAACTATCGCCCAATTTCTATCCTTCCCTCCTTTGCTAAAGTTTTTGAGAACCTTTTTTACTCCCGTTTATCCTCCTCGGACAATCTTCTCTCTTGGCCCCAGCACGGTTTCACGTCTAAACGTAGCACCACCACAACCTGTTTCGAACTCATAGAATACATCGTCTCCAACATGGCTAACAACAAATTTGTAATCTCTCTTTTTATAGACTTCTCAAAAGCATTTGACTCTGTACCTCACAAATTACTCTTACATAAACTTTGCCATTTTTTCAATATACGCGGTCCCCCACTCGACTGGCTCTCAAGTTATCTTACAAATAGGCAATACACCCTCGGCCTTTACAATAAAACATCCTCAACAATTACCCACATTATAGGTGTCCCCCAAGGTTCCATTCTATCCCCACTTTTGTTCATTCTATTTATAAACGATCTTCCCATTGCGCTTTCCCCACTCCCCTCTATGATGTAACTATATCTTTCGCCGACACCTCACTTAGTTCAATTCAAGAAGCATTTAATTCAATTTTAGAAAAACTCCTACTCTGGAACACAACCAATCATCTGTCCCTTAATCTAGACAAAACCTTAAATCTAATAATATTCCATCAAAACAATCAAAAAATTGATTCCAGCAAATTCTTTCTACTCTACTCAGTTTACTTCTTTCAAATATTTGGGCATACATTTAACTCATAATCTTTCCTGGGATACCCACATTAACGCTCTTGCCCGCACACTGAATCAACGCTTAGGTCTTTTCTCACGGATTCATTTTCTTCCCCCAAAAATTCTCCTTCTTTACAACACCATGATTCACTCTCCACTATCTTATGCTATCCTATTTTGGATGCAACCACTAAACTTAATATTCTACGCCTATTTACACTACAAAAATGGTTCGTCCGCATTTTACTCAAACTTCATAAGCCAG
>JAHWFO010037632.1:0-10721 GCA_023313115.1 Rhysida immarginata
TTTCGAGTTATTCTGCTTTGTCAACTTAAAATTTACACCCTGTATATGAAATAGACTTGGTTTATGTTCGTTTGCTTGCATGTGTGAACAATCAGCCCGTGGTGTTTGCTTCAACAATCGGCTGGGTGAACAATGGTTGATGAAATTAATACATGCCGCAGCCGACGAAAAAGACACGCCCTGGCACTGAAAAGTCACCTGACCATCTTAGTCCAAGCAACAATATAATATTCATTGTTTCCATGTTGGATTTTAGCAATCACTATTTTTTATTTTGTTAGAAACAATGAAGGTTACATTGTTGATTCGACTAAGAAGATGAGACGACTTTACCCGTGACTACCGAGAGAGAGAGAGAGATACGCTTTACCGTGCCAGGGCAACGCCTCCTATAGATAAGGCCTGAGCCAGCACATCCTAGAGATAAGGCCTGCGGACCAAAGGTGTATACAATGTTACATCATCATCAAGCGGCCAAATTTAGGGCTTATTATTGGTAGAAATTAGACAACAATAGCCGCAAAATGTATACACCTTTTGTCCGCAGTAGAGCTACTATATTTATACTAGTTGACTCGACCGCCATTACGGAGCCCACTTGTAATAGTAATGCATGCTATAAGAGCGAGGATTTTTATCTTACTGATTAAAATCTTTGCGAAAATGGCTAAAATTGGAAGAAATGGAAAGAACATTGTCAGATTAGTATATGCATGTGCGATGGAACGCTATTATTACCAACATTTCGAAGAAATTTTAATATTTATATGTGAAAAGAGCATAATGTTGCCTCATCTCTTTAAGACAGGGCCATATAAATGAATCTAGAAACATGTGTAATACCACGACCTAATAGCCGCTTCAGCGTGATGTAACCATGTATGACGTTTCTCTGCGCAAGCCTTCTATCTAGATGGTGTTGCCCTGGCCAACGCCTCCTAAAGATAAGGCTTGAGCGCGAAAGCGTCATACATTGTTACATCATCATCCGAAGACATCTTTAATCGCATTTCTACCAATAATAAGCCCTAAATTATGTCTTCGTATGATGATGTAACAATGTATAACGTTTTCGCGCTCAGGCCTTCTCTTTAGGAGGCGTTGCCCTGGCACGGTAAAGTCGTCTCATCTTCTTAGTCGAAGCAACAATGTAACCTTCATTGTTTCTAACAAACTAAAAAATAGTGATTGCTAAAATCCAACATGGAAACAATGAATATTACATTGTTGCTTGGACTAAGATGGTCAAGTGACTTTTCAGTGCCAGGGCGTCTTTTTCGTCGGCTCACGGCCGTCTGTAACTATCAGGCCTGACAACTGAGGATCGATGATGTCATGCTAGAGGTCGGTTGCCCTGGGAACCCCCTTCTTAATGGAAATAATTTAACAATGAAATACTTTAATTAATGAGAAATTATGTATAATCAAGGTAAACGAATACTCCAGTAATATGAAAAAAATTATCGCCTCCATCAAAATGACAGGCAGACGACCTCATGCCTCGCCGACCTCTAGCATGACTTCAGTTGTCAGGCCTGTAGATATAGTACGGCCGCGGTCGGCTGCGGCATGAATTAATTTCATCAACCATTGTTCACCCAGCCGATTGTTGAAGCAAACACCACGGGATGATCGTTCACACATATAAGCAAACGAACATACACCAAGTCTATTTCATTTGAGCTGATTGAGCAAAGCGAGCGAAGCTCTTTACCGACGAGAATGTAAAACCTTTGTCCTCTAACTCCTCCGACACCACTTGACCGATTTCAACCAAATTTTGCTCAATTAATACTATTAGGACATAGAAGGTTTTGAAGTATTTTCAGAAAAATCGATCAAGCCATCGAGGAATAATCACCAGAAAAAGAATTTTCTCTATGATTTGCTATAGAGAAAATCACGCCCTAAGAAAAAATTCATTGTTGTTTGAAAAATGAAATGTAAACAATAGAAAAGCGCGCCAAATCGAATTTTTTTATTGAATATAAGGCGAAGCCCTGTTCAATTTTTTTTCGAGAGCAAATTTTCATACGCTATTTTTCAAGTTCTAAGAATTTTTTTGGACAACTTTTTGTAATCAGTAAGTGCTAGAACTTCTAATCTATGTACGAAAAATAAATTTGAGATTTTAGCTGCAATTTTTACCGAGGAATTAACGTTTTCTTTTTACATAGGAATAACATTAGTGACAAATCTCATCGATTTTATCCATTATATCGAGTTCTAAGATATTTATATCGACTATACTCTGTTGAACGAAAGAAAAACTGGGCGTGTCCTGTTAAATTTCCAATTTCAATTGTTAAACATTGTTAATTTTACTTAGCAACAATGTCCGTTAATTGAAATTAGAAACTTAATTAGACACGCCCAGTTTTTCTTTCGTTGGATAGATTATAATTGTTTATAACAACCTCATCTAAACATTTGAGAAGAGATAACGTCATAACTCAAACTTAACAGTTAAAACATTTTTGTTTGTTTTAGTTTATTGCATTTCTCCTATTAATTGCTCAATTTCAAACAGATTATGCCGCCACGACCACGTCGAAGAGGCAACATAGGAAGACGAACAGCCAACCCACAGGCACATGCAATGAGGAGAGCTCAAGAGTCACACGTCACGGATGCGACTGTAAATATTGTTCAAATTGCTGAACAAAACGACCGGCGATTGGCTATGAAGTTTAATGCGGAATTGAATGCAATTCAGTACAAATCATGCACAGTTTGTTTCTGTTTGTTTTTGATTAAGGATAATGGTCATCACATCTACAACTCCTGTAACAAATATCCAACAAAATATACCATTGGTAACAACATGAAGCCTTTGGAGAGGCTTCGCTTATTGAGTTTGCAATATGAAGTTCTCATTTCTTTTGTAGCATTCGTGCTCCACCCTAATAATGCACATGGTCATCGTTACCCTCCGACTAAACAACTCACTCAGCTCTTTGTTGCAAGTGCCCGTTGGCACCCGTTGCACACCTAGTATATATACATATAAAGATAATTAATTTCTACGTTTTAAAGAGACTTATCTCCAGTTTTAGATTTTTTCCATCATTGTGGTAGTATTACTCGGCTGTGTGTTAAATTTTAACTTTACAGCTTACTTCTAAGTTGCCGTTTAAAATCGGACAAATATACTTATATTGCCTTTTATATATATATAGATTTATTAAATTTGATTGAAACTCGTAGTTTTTAAATAAATAGTTTTAACTTCAGAATCATGATATGGTGACGAACTACTTTAATCGTTTTGTAAATAATTATTGTAAGAATACTAATCTTCTTTAGAAATTTATAATAATGCAAGCCTATTGACGAAAAGTGAAGGTCTCATAATATTGTCTAATCATCAATTTCATGTGCAGAATGAAATTCTCCAATGGATTCATTAGACCTGCGTTCCTTGTCAAATCCTATCTGAATAGAATAGAATGTAAAATAAAAATGTTTAAGGATAATTTGCCAGGAATTGAATTTGCAAAGTCTTTTTTACCCTGACGCAGGGATGCTGTATCTGAAAGAATGTGACAATTAAAATCCAGCATTGATTTTAAGCAGTGGGTGTCTATTTTTTTTAAAAAATGTGATAAAACTTAGTTTTCCAGATTAAAATTTCAGTAAATATTTCACTTAAAGCAGTGCCTTATTGCATTATTGGGTAAAATATGGTCGCTATATGTTAGATTTCTTTTTTTAAAGCATTAAAAATATTCCTGATAATTATTAAACGTTCCTAAATAGAGAGATGTTCCTTTTGATGTCAGACCAAACAAAAGCTTGAAAAACGTCCCTATCCATCCCGTTTTATGGCATGAAAACGGCAGCTGCGAGTTCTATGTAAAATAATTTTAATAACGATCTTTCATTCATAAATTCTTTGGAGTTTTAATATTGCCTCATTAAATATTTAGATTGTATTTAATTAAAAAATATTGAAATTTTGCAAAATATTGACTATTTAAATCATTCTTATCAGTATCTGCTGCAAAATCATATATATTTATTCCAAAAGATTTTTTGGTAAAATCTTATGTATTTCTATGTACAGGGTGAGTCAAAAGACCATGGACATAGCTGTATTTCGGAAATGGTGCGTAAAATAAAGATGTGATCATGGTAGAGATCATGCTAGTTGGGCATAGAATAGGTGCTCATCTTTTGGGACAGTTTTGGAGTTTACTGCCATCCTGAAAACTGCCATTTTGGGTTAAGATTCATTTTCTTAAATAAGATGGGGATCACGTGGCATATAAAACGACACCAGTTTTTTATTCTTATGAGTTCATTCCTGCAATCAAATTTCAGTTATCTGTTGTGGTTCACAAGTTATTAACCAAAACATTGAGACTCTACCATAGTCTGTTGCACGCAATTGGAGATGACACAAATGAAGGAGGATAGGATTCAGATTATCCTGGCCTGATGTCCAGGGAATACCCCTACCTTACCATTCCTGCTGATTTAAACCCTGGCAACTCGAAAGAGAACCAATGGCGCAGAGTAGCATGGCACGTAGCCCACGAGAAAGACAGGCTGGGGCACTAAAAAGTAACATGACTAATGCAGATCATGCAACAATCCGCTCTTCATTTTTTCCATCTTTGATTTCAGCAATCAGCGTTGTTTCGTTTGTTGGAAACAAGGAAGATTCGATTGTTGCTCGATCTACTTTAGTCATGTGACTTTTTAGAGCCCTGGCCTGTCTTTCTAGTTGGCTTTGACCACGGCGTATGTGATATAACATTTCAGAGATACTAAGACTGTTGAAAATAAAGCTCGTACAGGATGGCCAAAAACATCAACATGGGTTAGCAGAATTTGCACAAGAAATTTATACAGGCTGTTTCTGAATGATCTTTACAAACTTTCAGGATAAGTTCAGATATCAAAACAAGGAGAAAATTCCAATGAACATACAGTCGAAAACGCTTCTTTCTAGATTTTAGCGGTTTGAAGGTGTTCTATAGAAGAAGAAGAGTTTTGACAATTCTGTGACAAGTTTGATCAGTTATTTTGTTTATTTTGAATATTGATTTTTGGTATGGCATATCAGTTATAATTTTTTATCTGATTGATTTATTTTATTATTATTCAAAATTTGCGTTAATAGTAGTCGTGGCATTGTTTGGTAGTGTGTCTACAACAATTAATGCATTCACTTACAGCAAACTCGTTGTTGTAACATAAATTCCGTGTATGAATGCAAATATTCTTAAATCGTTGTTATTTAAAGGCGTGAAAATCTTTATTTTCATTATACTTTGCAGTGGACTAATGATTTACCATGGAATTGCCCTTAGGAATTTAGAAGGAAAATTCTCCACGAGGAACACTGGCCATGTTGATTTGCCTTTTAATGTTTCGCAATTTCTTGATTTCAGATCTACTGGTGTATCTGTGGCCCAGAGTAAGTTTGCCTGAATCTACAAAGAAAACCTTCTACTTTTGGTAGTCCAAGTTGATGCATTTAACCCAACATAGGAAATCTGATGAAACTAAGCAATATGGCTTATCACTGAACAATATAGAAGATGGTATATCTTCGGGTGAGTACTATTAGCTCATGGTTAACCACAAAATAGCCGAACTATCGCCAGTAAATGTTATGCGGCAAGGCCCCCTGTGATTACTGGGCATTTATAATGAACCATTATTAATGGTATATAGCCGTATATGCAAATCTGTATTGGAAAAAATGCAATATACTAAATATAAGAGATAATTATGAAGGCTGCTAAGTGTATGTACACTGACTTGGACAGTTGACTCATATCATTGTAAGTTTTATAAACTTTGTCCTGTTTGAAAGGATACAAACGGCAAATTTTTGTTATGGGTGCACAATGCAATCACAGTATGATTACTGATTGTAATTCTTTCTGGAATAGCTGTTCATCAAGATTTCATGACTTGTTGTTGGATTCTTAATCCGAAAATATTATATTGTTAAATTAATGTTAATTTCTCTATATTTTTTGTTTTTAGCCACAGTGCTTAAAGCTGTGTAGTTTAACTGTAACTAAAGAATGACTTTGTATATCACTTTATAAAAAGGCAACAAGTAGATAATTCCTTCGACTATGCTAACTTCTAGGATCTTTAAAGGGAGTTGTTGATTTTCTATCCCTTTCTATGTATTGCCAAGGAAAGTTGCCCTTCATTGAATGTTCTGATTAAGAGATTACTCTGGATAGGAGGGCGTTGTTAATGAGAAGTAGTGATATAAAAAATACAGCATAACTATTATAGTTCAAATGATGGAATATTAGGGATTATTCCAGAGTTGTTAAAGGGGTTTTGATGGTAGCACGCGACGATGTAGCATCACTCTGGTTCATTGTGTGCTTACTTCCCCTCTTAGTTGGATTTAAACTGTTATTGTTTTGGTCATACGTTTAATAACCATTGAGTTTGTTGTTGGCCAGTGAATTAATCTGTCATGTAAAACTGAGACCGATGAAGAGATGAATTGTTTCAGTTTAGTCAACTTCTCAATTGCCCTCTCTAATTCTATGATTGTTTGATTTCTAAGGGTGAGTTACAAGCCCCAACCAAACTGGGTGCGAATCAGTAGCCAATTTTTTACCTCAAATATATCCTTTAATTGAAGATTGTATAACATACTTATAATGTGTTTGTGTAAAGTAACAGGCTACAGTTACTGTTCATTAAATTTTGTATGCACTATTGTGGCTACACCTAAAATTCATTTATGTATTTTATCTCTGTCAATTATGCTCTTTTCAGTCAATTTTCTCCAACCAGTCGTCTGTTGGAGGTAACAATTCAAAGAACCATCTGAAGAAAATTGTGCTCTCTTCAACATCATATTCGAAACGTTCTTTGAGCACCATTGCTGGCTGTTACCGGCATAAATTGCCCAAATGTTCATAAACATCGATTAACTGCTGAGCGTTTGATCGTTTGGAATTCGACGGCCTTGAGTGTCCCGCTACCTTCGAGCGTTGCATTGGCAGTTTTGTTTCGTTTTGAAACAAGACTAATTGACGTGATGAGGTCTTTAGTTAGTGGACAATTTCAAAGCATAAAAAATTCAAAAACAAGCATTTCCGTTTTAAGTATCTCGCAAAGCTCGTTTTTAAGCCTAGTTTAAAAAAACGCTCTCCTGACATGAATCAGTTGGGCTTCTTCTGCTGGGGGTATTGGAAAACTGTTGATTTTTCTGCCCCAGTACCATATGTTGCAACTCTTCATCAGCGGATCCTGGATGGATGCGACTTCTGTCATACACCTGATATTTTCCAACGGGTTCGCCAATCCATGTGGAAATATGCACAGGCTTCCTTAGAATCTAACGGAGGCCATATTGAGCATTTGCTATAGGTGTATTATCTTGCTATACCGCACAAATAAATCACATAGTTTGTAATTCTTATACACTTTAATGTTATTTCGTTTTTTCTTATTAACTCCTAGAAGCATTTTCGATCTCATGTTCATATGACAATTGCTGCTTCTTTTGGTCCCTGGTGCACATGCTAAAAGCTTATACAGAGCATTCAGAAACACCCCGTATATATGCTCTGAAATTTCTAGATTACAGATACAATAGCCCTAATTACATAGAGATAAAAATATTTGTAAAATAGTTATAAGGGTTGTATAAGAAGTAACGGCAACAGTGCTATACTTTCGAAAAAGTTTTATTATTATTGTTTTATTTACATTTCTTCATTCTAATCGGCTGTCATAAACCGTCATATCGTCCATCTTTGATGCTGTCCCGAAGTGAACTTCCTATAGCATGGTTGTAATGGTTCCCTCTAAGTGGCTCTTTCGCTTTTGCGAAGAGATCGTAATCGCACGGTTTTTCTATCGGGTGTGTATGGTAGATGTTCCAGAGCTTCCCATCGCCAGCAGCGAAGTTCCGCCATGGCATTAACAGTGTGGTTCTTAAATTGTCATGAAGGATGATAGGGATCGTTTCCAGAAACTGTCGTCGCGTTATCCTTAAACCTGGACGAAAGTTGTGTTGCAAAAAACGACTATAGTAGGCATCATCTATTGTCTGCTTTAATGGATAACATGGTGAAGTACTACGCATGGACGTCATTACGGCACTAATATTAATCTCTGGTGCTTTAAGGTTCCGCAGTATTTGATTGAATGTCGTACAACCGTTACCGCTGACGGCGCTAGCACAATTGGCCTTTCGATCTCAACTTCACAACAGGCCAAAGTCATGTGACTCACGTAACTGATGTCGCAGCACTGCTACCATAACTTTTAATCCAACCCTTGTAGAATAAATTGAAAGTGCACAATAGATATCTTCATTAGAACTCATATATGGCAGTAAAGACACTGGGCTGTTACGCGGATTTAAGTTGCCCAGAAACATCTCTCCTTCTAAAATAAAATATCTTCACCGCAAATCTTATAGGCAATGACATAGGATCTGCTACATCAGGGGTCAGCAACCTATGGCCTCCGTGCCAATCGTGGCATGCGGAAAGATTTTCAATAGCACTCTGATTGAATTTAAATACTCTGCAGTATAATAAACAGTTTCCAAGTGGTCTGATTGGAGTTTCATCGATTCGACCATAAGGGTTCGGCACTTCCTTTCAAATGGAAATCTTGAGCACCCCGTTCTTTTTGTCCTTTATTTGCAATTTTGAATTCGCTCTGACAGAAAGCTGTTTAGCATCAAAATGACTGACGTCAGCTCGCGGAATAACATTGGAATATTGGATGGTGTTCAGCACGACACAGCAGAAAGATTGGCGACCCTAGTGTTACATCATTGTTACTGAAATTCAACTTAAACTGTCCAAATCCTTGTAGGATTTTATGAAACCATTGTTGTTCGAGTTCCATGAAGAAACAACACATATACCAAAAAAATCTTACCTGCAACAATGATAACTGCAGTGAGACTTGGCCACGTCGGTCATGAAGGAAATTAAAAGTCATTTCGTTGTCTCTATTAAGTCCAGTAAGTAGAAGCTGAAATTAAATAGCAATATTTTAGCATTATAACAGACCAAAACAAGGAGAAAAATACTAATATAATGTAGTTATTTCTAAAAGCGAGATGGTAATATTATGAGCTTCCCATTGTACGAGTACCCCGTAATCACCATAAATTCTTTTGAAAAAGTTTCCTTACATTCCTTGGACTACTTTTGATATGACTTCTCTCCACGTGGACGGTAGAAAATCGCGCGGGATTTGTTACAGTCATAGGCTTCATCCCAAGTGACAACGTACTTCCATCGTTCGGCTGCGAGATAATCCTCAAATATTTTTTATCGAAAAATGGAAGGAAAAATCTGCGATAGCTCAATTGGTTGAGGCGTCGACAATGACGGTCGAGGTTCCTGGTTCGAATCCAGGTCGCAGAATTTTTCCTTCCATATTTCGATAGAAAAATTATTACATGTTTGGAGGTAATAATTACATCTCCAGTATACAGGGTGTCCGGAAATAAATGGTAAATATTCATACACGTGAGAGAACATGTATAAAGAAGCATTTTTATTCCTATGTACATGGTGTCGCAAGCCAACCCCCACAGAGATACAGAAGAATTAAAGTATGTTGCGCTGCCTGATTGTTGGCGTCCCGCGAGCGACTAGGCAATGTGGTGCAGCCCACACTGGAGCCGACAGACCTGTTCGAAGGTGTTGATGTAATGGAATAAAATCAAGTCACATCACATAACATTAAACTACGTAGAAATTAACAAATAAGACACCCTACAAACGCTGTAGGCTCTTAAGGTAACATCTTGACGTAGATTATGAGCAATGCACATCAAGGCGTACATCCAAGCTGTGGGTAAAAACAAATGTGAACAAAACAGACGCCACACAAATGTCCATTGCGTATCAAGACTCACAGCAGGTGTTCAAAGGTCCGGCCATGTGTTTGCACGCACAGGTTACAGCGCCGTAGTAGCGACTCCTGTGCATGGCATAGTACATTCGGTTGTTCGCGGATTGTTTCACCTGCCACAGCAATGCGAGCGACAGATTATCAACGGATGGAACAGGTGTTTCGTACACCAGTGACTTCATGTAACCCCACAAAAAAAGTCCAATGGGGATAGGTGAGGTGAAATAAAAGGCGGGACTCGAGAGAAGAGAGACAGAGAGCAAGTGCAACATACTTTAATCCCCCTGTATCTCTGTGAGGGTTGGCTTGCGACACCATGTTCATAGGAATAAAAATGCTTCTTTATACATGTTCTCTCACGTGTATGAATATTTACCATTTATCTCCGGACACCCTGTATATTTAATTATTTAACCTGCATAAAGCCTCCGACAGTTCTTCCTTTCTGCAACGTGTCGTGGCTGCAGCTTATGAACACGACTCTTGTGACGCTTTTCCAGTTGCAAATATTTGTTTATTATTTTATTTATGTCAGCCTTGAAGTTCCTACAATGTCAACGATTTCTCTTTGGATTGCTAGATTTTCACACTGCAGAAACTGCTTGACTTTTCAAATGACCTGTGGTGTTCGGCTTGTGGGAAATCGGATTTTGCTGTTTCTGGCCAGTTGGTATTTACTCTTTCATTTTCCATTCAGTACTGCCGATATTGAATAAGCAATTTGGCCCTCTGTCCATATTTAGTAACTTGTTAGAATCCCTTTTATAGATTTCATTGCTCTCAAAGCTGTCTAATTGATTTCTTGAATTGACAGACCTAACTAACTTAAAATTATCTGAACT
>JAHWFO010037633.1:2493-12746 GCA_023313115.1 Rhysida immarginata
ACGGGCCTGCATTAATAGTGATGGAATTATGTTAAAAACCGTTGTTATAATAGGATCTCACCTCTCGCTAACAGGAGAGATCGGCATCGTTGACCAGCGAGAAGATCGAGCCGTTGATCTTCGAGTTACGCCAATTTCCCGCATATAAGATAGGACTGTGAGCCACATATAAAACTATAACAACAAAGTTCACATTTGAATTATGATGAGCTGAAATGTAAATTTGGTTTGGATGACAAATGAACGGCATTAAACCTGCTCAGCAATAGGATCAATTCTGTCATAATCAATAGGGCATTGTTTAATTCCAAAAATTTGGCAGTCGATATCCGAGATAAACCATGACAATTAAAATGCAATTACTGTTTCGATTTCAAATCAATCTTGCAGCTCTTTCATTCATGGAATTCTAATATACTGATCTTCTAGAATTGTTTTTTTCTTTCCAAAAAATAACGTCATCAGAGTTGTTTTCCCCTCTCGTTAATAATTTCGACAGCATCGACGACAGAGTTTTCGGATAAAGACGTTTTATCAGCAAATTCTGATTTTCGTGGATCATAATATCTTTGAAATATTTCTAATATTCCTAGAAACTAAGAGGAGGACATGAAACTATTTTAATAAGTTCCCGGACTCTAATGTTGCAGTTGCTGACATTATTTGACTCAGTGAACATGAATCAGGATATTCAGAAATAAACCTCCTAAATCAGGAGTTCGTAAAGAGACTGTTTCTTTTCTGTTCGACAAACGGGACCTAGCCTTCCCAGCCCAAGATGTCTGATCGGTTGGTTAAGATTTTACTCTTCGAGTTCTGAATCAGTTACTCTCTTTAGCAAATCTTTGCACATATTCAAGAGAAACGCAGCAGGAATCGAACTCACGATCCCACGGAGTCGATAATTGGTAAGCCTAACAGTTATTCGCAACTTTTTTTCCTAAAATCTTGATAATTAGTTCGTTATAATATGTAATATACAGCCATGGCCAAAAGTATTGAGCAACTATGAGATTTTCATTGTTTTAGGGAGTATCGAAGTTGGTTTTTATGGATATTGTATTTTATTTATTTATTTATTTATTTATTTATTTATTTATTTAATCTAAAGAAAGATACAAGTTGTCCACCCAGGGCCAGTATGGTAGGAGCCGACGAGGTAGGTCCCTGGGTGGGGAGCAAAGAAACAATATTTGATGATTAAAAGTTAAATTTTAAGGAGGGAAAGGGTGTGGAAAGGAGGAGTAAGTTAGTTTGGTGGGAATGTTAAGAAATATTTCTTTAGACGGTATTTGAAAGCGGCAGTGTTTGGTGATGAACGGAGAGCTAGGGGTAATGTGGACCAGAGTCGATTCCCGGCGATGGAGAGACTTTTGAGTTGGAAGTTTCGTCTTATGTGAGGGATTGGCAGGGAATCAGAGTATCGGGTGTTATAAGGGGTTCTAGTAGTGGTAAATTAACTGTTGGGGGAGGATAATAACTATGGAATAAAAGTTGCTGCATGGGAGTTTATGCCCACGGAATTAAAAAGGTGAGAGACTGGGGTAGGTTTACGGACTTTTAGCAGAATGCGTATAAACCATTTTTGAAGTCTAAATAAGCGTAATAAATTAAATTTAGTGGTTGATCCCCAAAAAAGGAGGCCATATGAGAGGGAGGAATGGATTAAAGCATTATACAGTAAAAGATGGATTTTGGGCGGGGGGGGGGGAGGAAATGAAGACGAGAAAAAAGTCCTAATCGTTGGTTTAGCTTAGAAGCTAAGGCATTAATGTGAGCATCCCAGGAAAGGTTTTGGGATAAGTAAATTCCTAGGTATTTCAAGGATTTGGACGAGTTATTCTGTTGAGAATTATAGCTTAGCGAGAATTCGTTCTTATCAAGTTTTTTGTTGCACTGATGGAAGATGATATACAAGGTTTTTTCTAAATTAAGGGACATAAAGTTGGTTGTGTTCCAGAGTAAGAGGTTATTCAAGACCGAGCTAAAGGTTTCTTTGAAAAATCAGTGATTACTGCGTGTGTATACGAGCGAATATAGTGAACGGATAATAAATCGATAAAATGTTAAAAAGACTAACTTTACTGCAACAGATGTTTTATTGCCAGCCACTTGGTGGATCATTGTTCTTAAGCCTGTTTAGGTACCGAAGAGTTAATATTCAACTTTGTTTTCTGCAACATTTATTGCGCACGTGCAAAATTTATAGGTGCTCTATACGTTTGCCCATGGCTGTAGCTTTTATTATAGTGGCTTTGGACCAATTGCTCACTACTTTACCCACTTCGATCTGTCTGAATTTCACTTTTACAAAAAGCAGATTTGTGAGGAAGGTATATTTTTGGATCTCTATTACCTCGCAATATTGTTGGCTATTGTTCAGATATTAAATATAATAAATGATTTAATGAATGAATCTAATAAATACAGCTATATACTTGAGTACTAATAATTTAAACACACTCATGCTCTTAAATTAATGATAATCCTGTATAACCCGGAAACAATCGATTGACATAATGTAAATTATGTAAATACTATCTCAAAGAGCATCGTGTCACTTCGGAAATAAAAGATGGTGCTCTATTCATTCATAGCATTAGGTACTCAGTGATTGACAACGCCTTTGCACGTGCATGCCACAGCACTGAAAAACGTACAACTAGTACAGTGTGTGAAGACACCGTTTTTGCCATAGCCATAGGATTTAGCAAACCCATCTGTATGGTATAATGCGCGGTAAAATTGTTGGTAGTCTGGTCTAGAGGTTGGTAAAACTCGGATGACTTGAACGTCCCCAGACTTTTAATTTCCTGACTTTGGCAAAGCTTCCAACAAGATGGAAACATCAACCGGCGCTTCAGTGGAAGGCGTACAAGAGTTACAAAGAATAGGTATCTATCCGAAATTGTCAGAAGATACAGGCAGAGCACAGCATAACAGCTTACTGCGAACCTTAGAGGAGAGGAGAGGCTCTTTCCAGGCATACGGTCTACAGATGATTACAGGAGTATGTATTGTATGCCAGAAGCCCAGCAACTTGCATCCCATTGAGTGCTGCCCATAGAAGATCCCTTGTGAACTGGTGCACAGAGCATCGTGCTTGGACACCGAACCTGTGAGGATGTGTACCGTTTACGGCTGAATACAGGTTTAGTCGTCAGAGTGATTCACGACGTATTTTCATCTGGAGAGAACTTGGCAATAAATACGATCCGTCTAACACATCATGTTGGTTTCACGTACACCTCTCCATGTGTTTGGAAGAGGAACAACAGCCTTAGCATACTGTGATGTTATCATGCAACAATGTGTCTATCTCTTCAAGGGTGTAATCGGACCGAAATTTTTGTTTATGGACGATAATGCATCCCCATCTAGAGCTATCACAGTGGACGATTTTCTTCAACATGGTGATATAACACGCATAGACTGGTCAGGTAATTCACCGGATTCAAATCAGATTGAATATGCATGGGACGGTCTTATTTGATGTGCCAGCCAGGTGGCCGAGAGGGCTAGAGCGTAGGCGTTCTAGTTCTCGAGTCCACTTCGTCGTGGGTTTGAATCCCGCCTTGGGCATGGATGTTTGTGTTTGTCCCGGGCTCCGTACAGATATAACTTGTGTAAAAGGCGCAAAATGACCTTAGCATTCGACGCCAAAATTTCTAAAAAAACTACTAAAATCTTATTTGATGTAATGCTGACAGACAATCACTGCCTCGGATACCTCCAGACTGCGAACATTGTGGGACATCATATAAGGAGCGTTCAAAAAGAAACGAGCCGCAAGCCTAGGAACAAGCCCAAGGCGGGATGTCAGAAGTATTGGCCCTGGCTGTTGAGGCACTTGTCCCACTTCGACACAAGGCATGAATGGCTGTCTCGTAAATTCCCGCCTTGTGCCACGCCTTGACCCTTGTAAGGGACATTCAGTGTTCACCGTACACTTGTGACATTCTTCGATGAATGTCCGTTCCCCCTACTCCTTCCGCTGTCAGAAAACGAACAACACCTCTTTGCTTATCTTTTGACGCCTCCATTTCACTTATTCACTGCTTATACAATGCGAATGACCATTGGACGATTGACGCTTGCTTTTGCATCCTTTGTATGGTCACGTGACTTCCACTGTAACCCTCTAGCGGCGGGCTGTGAATTTCCGCGCTCTTGTCGGAACTCCTTTGTTACGCACGCAACGATACCACCGGTTTGCACATTCCAGACTACGGCCCGTTTCTTTTTGAACGCTCCTTATACAATAAACTATTCTAGACGGTCTCGTGCTGAGCATGCTTACCCGCTGTGCCTAATGCTAGAATTCATCAAACAGGATACTAAAACTCGTAAGTAAACAATATACTCCACGAAAAACCGGTGGTTTGGTACAAGTTGCGCCATGCTTTTTCTCAGTGACCTTTATTAGGAGCTTTAGCATTATAAGAATGCGCCCTTGGTCTGTACGTTTATCCGTCCGTCCACCGTTTGCACGATAACTTGAAAACTGATTAACTTTTTCAAATTCTTTTTTCAGAAATATGACTATCAAAGTCTTAGCTCGGCCGTATCAACTTTTCAGAATTTTTCGTGGACCCCTTCAAGTCGAATTCACGTGCTAAAACAGTGAGTGTAAAGAATACCAAGATAATGGCATGTCATATAACAATCGATTTATCAAGAAGGAATACATTGTTACGTTCTGTTCATCTTTTAAGCATTACTGACATCGGCGCGCGCACGTGAAATCGCTTTGTCGACGTATGATTGCTCAAGTGCTCATAATCTATATTATTCAGTAGCGGAAGAATGGAACTACTTAATGGTTTTTATAATATCAGTCCTTCATAATTTCTATATTTTTTGAGGTAGAAGGTTGAAATTCAGAATGTAGCTTCCTGCGGGGATGTCCATCTGCACTATTTAGTTTGGTTTTGATTGGTACACTGGTGTCGGAATTACGGGGGTGGGATTCAGAGAGGACAACATGTCTATGTGCTATTTAGGTACGTAAAGGCGTGAAATACAGTATCCAGATTCCTCTAGGCAAGATCTACATTACTATGAAGTTTAGGCCCAGGTGTTCCATTGGGGTTGGATTTGCGGGGGTGGTAGTCACGTGGTCTTTAGAACTATGCCAACATATGGCTTGTGATATATCATACGTTCGGAAATGATGAGAAAGGAAAGAAAATACGAGTTTTTTTACATTTTCTACATATTACGTTCGAGAAAATTAATTTTTTGATTAAAAAACTTGGGGAGAGGTAAAAAGTGTAGATAAAGGAATAAAAATATACGACTTCAGGGTCTGCTACTTGCCTTACCCTGCTCGGGGGGAGGGGGAGGGGGGATTAATTTTTTTAATAAATGTATAAATGTATTTCTCCGTCACTGCTAAAGCTCCTCCTTGGAATGTTTACAAGATTTTATTTTCTTTAATCTGCCAACGGATGAGATGCATTTGACATGGTTTTTTGTTTTTGTTTTGGCATAGCTTATTATGTGACTTCACTTCGTTTGACCAAGTTTGGTAGTAAATAAATTTTTAGAAATGCTGTAAACCACAATATCCTTAATTTATGTACATAAGTGTATTAAATTTAAGAGAACCTACCGTAAATCCTGCCACAAAAAGAAAGATGCCATAAATATGTTTCTAAGAAATAATATTGCGAAAAATAAGATTCAATTTTTTTTTAAATAAACTTAGAATTGGGTAAAAAGATAGACGATCACGACTAACTTCCTTGAGCAATCCATCGACGGCAAGGTATGTGGCATAGCAGGCAAGCGCTAACATAGATATCAACCAGGGACAGAATAAAAATTGCCCTTGCTGCATACAGAAGAAAAAAATCCACGAATAATTAAAAGAAATAAAAATTTAAATAAAAATATAATTTGAACTGTTCCATTTTAACAAAATGTGTGCATTACTTTTTTTAAACCTCTGATAAGAGCCACAAAGCAAATCAAAAGAAGGACCGCCACAGCAATATAAATGTAACTGGTAATTTCATATTCTGAAAAACAAAATATTACACGAGTATTAGAGTGAAATAATAGATATAATTCTATAAAGTAACTTTTTTATTTTTGAGATATTCAATGATTCTGTCTTGTATTCACCATAACGGGTAAGTTCAAGAATTTAGGTCTATTACGTCACGCTCCTAAACGTCGCTGGAAACGAGCATTTTTCTCCGACTGTCTCTGATTTTACACAACGAATGGCTCCAGCGACGTAAACGGACGTAACAAGAGAAAAGCCAATGAGAGACAGGAAGAAGGTGTGACGTGGAGAGAAGGATATGAAGGAATTATTCATCAAAGGCAGAAGGTTCGGAAAAAGGCTTTCGAGAAAATTGACCGGGAGAAGCAGCAACAAATGCATGGAGGTCCGAGCTCCAAGTGCCGATTTGGAATGCTGTGATAATTCCGGCGAGGACGCACGAGAGGCGACTCCATTAATTAAGGCAAGTGAAACGGATAGTGAATAGGTAGTGAAAGATTTTCCCGGACCGTATAAAAGTTTAATCTCTACGAGCTTTTGCTCGCTAACGGGAGTCCAGTTAGAACACTGGGTGAATATTGGCAATAACAAATCTCAAGCTCACTTTAACATTTTACGCCGAGTGAAAGGAATTTTGCCTTCGGTTTCTACGGCTTATTCATGGAGCAGCGAGGAAACATCGTTAAATGCTAGCACCCCTGTACAACGAAGTAATTGAACTTGTACGAGTTAAATTTCTTTGGATCTTTTGCGTTGTTAAGGAAAAGAAAGCTATTGCGCTTTTATCAAGAGGAATTCTTTCTTTTAATTCGCCAAGATTATTTGATTTGCATTTTTGAATCTCCCTTGTAAAGGAGCTCTTTTTAGAATTTTGCCTTATTCAACGTGGGCCAACCCAAGATTGCGCATTCGGGTTGGATAGTATATCATTAATTTATGACTACTTACTTAAGCTGAACTGATTTCAAACTCTGGACTGACTTTTGTTTATTTTACAATATTTAGTTAACTCTCAGTGATTTTTAAGCGGTGCTAAGGATATATTTAAGCCAGTGAACTTTTAAGCTAAAATGTGTTTTGGTTTATTTTGTTTTGCCAGCTGAACCCTCTAGGAAATTGCAGGACACTCCAAATTTTTTATTTATTTATTTATTTATTTTTTTTTTGCAAAATTTGAAGTTTTGCGAACATGAAAGAGTGTTCTACCTATTGAATTTTAGTACTTCTTACCTTCCACTGCATACATACTGGCAACTGCCTACAGATGTTGGATTAATCAAGCAATTAGAAATCGGAAGAGCATCAATTGTATTTGTAGAAAAATTGCAAGTCTTCCTTTATTACATTGGATTTGTTATTATATAAAGAATTAAGCTTTTCAGTTCTTAGATTAATAATTGAAAAGTTATAAAGCGGATTGCTGTCAACGTTTATTTTAATTTTGAAAAATAATTAACGTTTCTTTTCATTTATTACCTGGATTTTTCCTAGTGTAGTTAATGCTAGTTTATTAAACTTTTGTTCTTTTCTAATTAATCTCGTCTCAGGTCAAACGTTATCTTACGATTAAGTTTTTTTGCACCTAACAATGTCTCAAGACAAACATTTCCGAGTAAATATTGTCTAATTAAAAATCGGTATCATCAAATTTATATCGGTTAATTGCTCTTTTAAGATTTTAACTTTAATTATTTCATGCTTTTAATCACGCACCGGCCGAAAATAATTAACGATTGCTTGAATATCGTTGATTGCCAATGAATAAAGCAAGTATCTATGCACTATCGATGGGCTGGAGCTTCTTAACGGTTCAAAGATAGGCATTCTCTGTCACAAAAGATCCGCAAAAGTGTCCTGAGAGGGGAAAAAGAGTTAGACGAGCAGTTCTTTGTACATCTTCCAGCGAATTCAGATTAAGGGACTAATGGTGGGGATTAATCCAAGGCAATTTACTACAGCAGATCATTTTTTAAAGAATACTCAAGAAGAGTTTGTGAGGATTTTATTCATACGCCATGTGTATAAATTATAAATGACAATAGGAAAGCAAATTCCACCTGGGCTTGAGAACCAGGAACCTTCGATTAGACCAGCCCCATTCTGCACATCGTTGGCAATAACATCCTTAAAAATGACATTAAAAGACTGGTAGACCAAGATATTTAGTAAGGGTGGTGGGAAGAGGGGCATTTGAATGTATAGTTGCACAGATCAAATACAATAGAGACCTGTACATTTTCTGTATGCAAAATTACAGAAGGCATGGGAGGGTTGCCTTCTGCCCATGCAAAATAAATGAGTTGGTCGTCTCCAATACTCTTCACTTGATAGGCATAGAACAACCAAGATGTTGACGTGAGAAGTTTAGACCGTGTTAGCCAGAAAGTTTACATTTAAATGATTCACTCACCTGCTTTGTATTCTTTATACTGTACGTCTTTGCTTAGTAAGTTCAGGTATATACCTGCCACAAGGAACGCAATAGAATATATCTAAATAGAAAAAAATATTGTCATAAAATACTCAATTTTGTCATTTGCATAAATTAGTTGATGGTAAATTAATCAATTTGAATGGCAAAAAAGAAACGGCTAACCACGGTAAAGACCCCAGATACAATAACACCTTGTCGAACAGTACAGCAGAAGCAAAACTTGGTCAATTGGCACATGTCTTCTTCCGGATTTGTAGCGGTGAATTTCTGAAAGGAACATCGGAAACATTTTAAAATGACATGTAAAACAGTTCACTGAAAGTTATTAAAATTCATTATTCCTCAGCATTGCTAATGTGTAATTTACCTGTTGTTCCAACTCTGGTTTGCCTAAGCGTCGTTTGAAATAGTCGAATGAATTCGTTACCGATGATAATTGTAGATGAGGACGATGTAAGATGGGTAGAAATCTTACATCGGTTAGATTTTATTAAGTATTTTGGCATCCAAAATCAATTAGGTCTCGCTTTTATAAAAGGTTATACTTGTTAATGGTGAAACATTACGGAATAGCATGGACCGTTGATAACCACTGATTAACAGAAGCCATTGCCATTCTTAAGCCATAATTAAATGCAATGCAGTTCTATCAACATTTTCTTACTCGTTCTTTAATGTCTGAATAAACAAAATCGAGCAAAATATTGCACTACTGCAAGAATCTAAGGCTTAACTTAAACATCCTGTGAAGAAGTATTAAAGAAGTCAGATTATTATTATTATTATTATTATTATTATTTTTTTTACATTTAAGTATGAACTTTTGTTGTCTGTCTGCGCAATAATAATTGCACGCGAGTCTGCAGTTACAGGGACATATAGGCTCATGTACAGACCTATTATCTGACTTATTTTTCATGACGTAGGCAGAAGGAATATCTTAACAAATGCTTGCAGACATTGCATTGTTACGGCTGTGTGAACATTATAAAAGATGGAAGCATTCATGCACTCAAATAAAATTCAACATTTCTCCATTATAATTGAAATATTTTTTTGTATAAAATGGATATATTTTTAAAAATTATAACTAGATCTGGATTAAAAAAGTGGGGTGTAATAAAAGTATATTGTTTAAGTTTTATTCCAAAAATCACATTTCAAAAGTTTTTTTTAAATCGATTTTAGTACATTTTATTCTATTACTTTTTAAATTACAGTTAAATGATTTATTGAGAGAAAATGTTTTAATACCAAACACAAGAATGGAATGATATTCTCTACGTATAATATAAACGATTCTATAAAAAATGAGATTAAGAGATTAATGTAAAGAATGTTTAGATGAAGATAAAATTGCACACTGGTAAAACAATCGGAGTTTATTAAAAGTGATAGATCAATCACGACCAATCATTCGGTGATTCACTGATCATTCTTCTCTTTTCGCCCTCCGTAGTCATTTATTTTAATCTATCGTCATCCTTCAATTCTGGAGTAACTAACAAATGGTAGATATTGGTCGCATTGAAACACTTAAGGGTAGCCATTATGTACAATGAAGAAAGACAGGCCCCGGCCAACCGAGCTAGGTCAACGCCTCCTAGAGAGAAGGCCTGCGGACAAAAACGTCATACATTGTTACATCATCGTCAAGCGGCTATTGTTAATCGTATTTGGGTGCTTGATGATGATGTACAACGTATACAGTTTTTGTCCGCAGGCCTTCTCTCAGGAGGTGTTGGTTAGGTGGTGTTGCCGCGGCCGTAACTACTGAGAGAGAGAATAACACCTCCTAAAATGAAA
>JAHWFO010037636.1:0-12349 GCA_023313115.1 Rhysida immarginata
CCCCCCCCTAAAATTTGCGTAATTTTATAATTTCATAAACGTCATACCTTTGTGCTGGTTATAACTAGAATTGGAAGTTATAAAGAAAAAAACTCTTCCGACGAGGATGCACAACATTCAAGACGCCACACCCAACGCCCGAGTTTTCTATTTGTTTACCATATACCCTATTTTCAAATATGCTATGCAATGTAGTCTAGATGTACTTCTTTTGTGTCAATTTCTACATTAAACTCCGTTTCTTGTGCTCAATTACATACGTGTTACAGCATACTTATAAGTTAATTCGTTATAGTGTAGGCGGACTAACCAATATTTCGAAAAAAATGCCATTGTAGTTGCACTTTCAATAATTTCGTTTGTGCAAAAAAAATGACTGTAAAAAAATGGCTTTCATATAACAATCGATTCACTGTTACTTTCTGTACATCTTTTAAGCATTTTTGACGTGAACACGCATACGTGAAATCGCTTTGTCGAGTCTCAAAACTCAATCATTCAATAATTGTACTGTGTTGAGCAATAAAATAGACGTAAATTTGATAAATTTGGAAATAATTAAATGAATTTCCGTTGTTTATTAATTATTTTAGCAAGATTGTAAATTTTCGAATTAAATGTCACAGCTAAAGCTCTTTTTGGAATGTTGCAAGATTTTATCAAAATGAATAATTTTATATTCTCGTATTTTCTTAATGGGGGCAAAAGAGAAGTTTGTGCTACTGTTGCAGTCGATCAAATGTTTGCGCGTCCATCTTTAATGCACTTTCTGAATATATTTAGAATTTTAAAATTTATAAACTAAATTTTAATGTAATAGGCTACAAGCGTTGGGGTTTACCCCCCCCCCCCCCCATTCAGTAGAAACAAATTGGATATATGAAATTTTCGAATTCAAAAGTGGGTGAGGGGGGCGGGTGACATGGACCTTTTTAGTTCGTAGCTTTTGAATGGGATTCGAGAGAATCAAGTAATAAGATAAAAAGTACAGCCGACAGCCCATGGAAACACGAAAATTGGAACTGATGCCATTGTGTTATGTCAACTCTTTACCCCCTGGTATTGGGAGGTTTGGTATTCACATTCGGAGAAATCTGATACGTAAAAAAAATTTTTAATTTTCTGTACTGGTTGTTATTCAACCACTGAAATTAGAAATTTTGAAAATTTTAATATTTTTGAAATTGAAATTTTTTATTGAATTTTATATTATTTCAATCTTTTTTGTTCTTGTTTATTGTTCTTATTTAAATTTTTAATTACTTTTTAAATTATTTTTGTTGATTAATTACTAATAAAAATCTTTCTGAAGTTTTTATGTCTTCCGTTTATTTTGCTTCTGCGGAACAACGAAAGTTATAGAAAATGTATGTCTTGCAATCTTAATTTTCTTGGAGGTACACGAAATAATCCAAGGACCAAAGGAAATAATTTTCTTAACCAAAGGAAATAATCCACACGAGTTTAATACTTAATATTAGATTTCATGCTAATGTGTTGTTTTAATAGCTTTTTTAATTATAATTCTTTAAATTTAATAATCTTAATAATGTTAGCTCTAAATGTAATCTTAAATTATTAAAAATAAATTAATATTGAAACTGTTAAACTTAGAGTAAAATTCAAGTGTGGATTATTGAAAATTTTAATTTTTAAATTATCTCGTATTGGCTTTTTTCACCACTGAAGTTAGAAACTTTGAAATTTAGAAATTTTTTTTATTTAATTTTTTTATTTTTTAATTTTTAAAATCCCCTTCGTTGATTAACGCGGGTTAATTTTTAAAATTTTTGTAAATTTTCTGTTTATTTTGCTTCCTGCGGAGCAAGTAAGTTGATAGCAAAATGTCTTGCAAGCTTATAAATGGGAGCAAATGTGTACGCCACTGCCACCTTGTGAGGAGAAAGAGACACACGCCATCCTCTATACTGGCATTATGGCCGCCCGGGATCTCATGTGCGCTGACGGGGATTTCATGAATTGTTTCAGCATGATTTTATGAATAAATTAGTTTCTAAAGTCAGGTAAATTATTTGCCTATTCGTAAACAAAATTTGCATAATAATTTCCGAGCCTGAACGCGACGGGGCCGTCGGTGAAACGTCCGTGAAATTGGGGACGCCACTCTGAACTTTTACCCATAAAACATTTTATTATCAAGTACTTATTATCAACTTGTGGATTACAGGTTCCCTCCGATTTTGGTTATTAGGCCTATGAACTTGTGCATTATCGATGTAAGTCGAAACACGAGCTTTAAAACCGTTATTTCAGCACATACATGAAATTTAACTATATCAAAAAAATTAAATGCCCTCCATGTTCCATAAATAGTCTTCATTTAAATTCAGAGGATAAAAAAACACATAACTGACTGGGACTGCGAACGAAGGTTCTGCCTTAGGTTCTGCCGAAGGTTCATTAGTTTTTGCGCGGTTACCTGCTCAGCTATCGAAGTTCTGCCAACCATAGTAATGGCGCCTAGAGATTAGTTCCACTTTTCGCCGCCTTCAAATTGCCCCAAAGATGGCGGCCAAATAAGCGATCTACTCATTTCATATCGTTGATTGAATCGGAGCATTGGAAACAGCGGAAAGGCGTTGTTTGAGGAGGCAACGAGTTTTACGAACGCGGATTGATGCTTTCGACTGTCATGAGTAACATTTTCGTCACTTTTTTCGACTATCAAAGGATTTCGCAAAAATTTTGATAGGCAACCTTCTACCGATTTTAGGGGATCAAACTCGAAAATCAGCATTAAACAGAGCGGTAGATAATATGCACTATCGGCACAATCCCGCGATGACTAATCACGCGACCAAGGTAAATGACATCTTTATTAATTTAGCCTTTTACTCGTAACCAAATAACAAAGGGTTCCTTTTACTTCTGGGGGGGGGGGGGTCAAAACATCATTTCACTTACCTTGATCGCGCGATTGTGCGTATAGTGCAAATTAAGCCTTTTTTCCATTCTATATTTGATTTCTTTGTTCCGACGCAAGAATTCAATTTCATTCCATAGTTCTTCGTAAACTCGTTATCAAATTTTCCTTTATACATTCTTGTATTATTTATGAATAAAATTTCTTTTTGCTCATCTGTGATTCTTTTCCTTAGCCTAATGAAAACACTGAAAACTTACGCTTTCATTAGGCTATGCTCCATACTGAGAACAGTTTCCGCTTATTTGATTGGTTCTTGACGAATAGTCTCGATTCCAGACGCTTAGAAATGTCAAAACTCGTACGAGTTTGACGTGCGTACTCACCAGTCGTGTTCGTTTTGTAGTTTGAACTGCAGAATAGCAATCGTGTGAGTTGAAATCTCACAAGTGAAATAGTATATGTGAGATGGATTGCAACACGAAAATTTCGAGAATAGGGCCCCTGGACCTTGCGAGAAAGCCTGCTGTACTTAGTCTTAAAATACGGTAGTCGCTTGGGTTGCCATAGTCTCCTATAGGAATTACTTTCGAGAATGAGACTCCTAATGTAGGGAGGTCGAGGTGTTCGGGACGCTTTCGGTCAGCAGTGGAGATACTAGAAGTAGTAGCATCCTTGATAACACGAGTGATTGCACTGATATTTGTGTTGATGTCCTCGTAGTCGATAACCTCCATGTATGGAATGCTATTTTCTCGAAGAATATCCTTAAAGAGCTTCCAGTCTTGTTTGGTGCAAACCCCTATTATCATATCAAATTTTTAAACCGTCGAAGATAAGCATGATTGGTCGGTGATCAGAGGTTAAGTCGTCTACTGTAAATATATTATAGGGCTTGAAGAAACCTTTAAGAAATGCATGTCCAACACGTCGCTGACAGGGGAGTGGTCACAGTAGTACGTGCCATCAAGGGAGCCAGCAACGAAGGTGTCAATCTCGTTTAGGGTGTATCCATATAAGATATTTCCATTTTGATTTGAGCATTTTGAGTTCCATGCATGGTGCTTGGCATTTAAGTCCCCCGCCATTATTACTGGAATGGGCCCGGAAAGAAGTTCATCAAGCTCGCATAGACCAAGCTTGTATAATGAGGTGAGCTTGATTTCACCTGCATTAGCGTCATTAATAATCACGGAAACGGCTTCCATTCCTTCATAGTTGGGGGTGGCCGTCTCACGATGATTAATGCCGTCCTTGATAATGAACGCTGCTCCGCCAAACGCGCGGCCGGCATTATTACCCAGAGGCTGGTCCCTGCGATAGACATGATACACTTGAGGGAATTTGAACAGTTGAGTTGATTTCAGGTGCGTCTCGCACACGAAGGCGATGTCGACATTCCAGTTTACAAGGAAATTGTAAAACTCGATGCGCTTGCGAGCAATTCCCCTTGCATTCCATATATTGCAACGAAGTTTTCCTTGTTTAATGATCTTGTGTGGGTGTCTATCCATGAATATTTGCTAGATTTCTCAGACGCGACCTGTGGCATTACTTTACCACTTTCCTTGTTGAGGTTTAACAAATTCCCCAAATATCTATTAATATTGCGTAGCTGGTTTGGATTAACCATATATAAGTCATTAGCGCTGGATGCGACTGAAGCATAGGTTTTACCTTCTAGCACTTTGTTGCTTTTGAGCCTTTTGACCAACACATTGGATACATTTAGGGGGGTCTTTACCCTTAACATTTCTACATTCCCTCGACTCGTGGTTGCCAGCGCACTTGTTACATCGAGGCGATTCGGTACAACCTTGGGAGACGTGACCGAATCGTAAACAGTTGTAACATTGCAAGGGTCTTTTGTTACCTCTAAACATTTCAACATTAACGGCTAGAGGACCAACGTTTCAAGCTTAAAAAGGATTTGTTGTGTTCTGTATTTTGTAGTAGAACCAAGACTAACCCCTGAGTGGATGCCCCCTTACCCTGGGTCAGGGGTTTGGGTGCTTCAGGGATTCTGTGAGCTATGCTGGTTGTAGCACTGCTACTTTAGGGTCACTGTTCGGGAAAACTCAGATTTTTTTATGTAAAAATAGATATAATTTTATTTGTAATTCTATTTTTTTCTATTCTTTAAGTTTTTTTTTACTGTTTTGCAGGCAGTGATTGTATATTGTTTTAATAAATGTTAATTAAAAAATCTCCATGTGATTATCACTGTCTGCAGCTAGTTGTCCCTCGCGAATAATTTTCGTGATCACGAGGATGTGTGTCCCACTATTGTTGATGTTCTTTGCGTAGTTACTGTTTTTTTTTATTTCAGACAGACCACTTCCAGCTTCTGGCTTGACCAGTCGTGCCTCCTTCTGGTCTTCCACGTCCTTCCTAGCCTGCAGCATGGCGTTCAACTTCCATTTATCATTTTCATTCCAATGCTCTGCAAATTACTCCTACCCTGCCGTTCGATGTTTAGTTTCTTATTGAATTTCTCACTTTCTCACGGCAGCCATGATTCTTTACCGAGCAGCATTGTTTTGCTGGTTTACCCATAAGGTAATAATGAAATTTTTTTTAATGCTATTTCAACAATAACGCGCATAACGGACGCCATACTGCACATTTTCAATCTTATTCCCCATTAATAATTAATTATGATTTCGCAGTCTTTCTTTAGACATTAAATGGGAATTTTGAAATTTCTTTTCCTTATTCTTTATAAGGAATTGGTCTGTCTCAATTTTTTTATACTTAATCTCAATTCGTTCAATGTAGCGATTAATATTTCTCGTTACAGTTTTTTGCCGCATTTAACGTACATTCAAGTATTTCTTTATTTTACTACGATAAATATTTTCTTTTGTAATTGAGATCGTAATGCCTATTCCTCAATTAATTCATATTGTATAGAACTTCTTTTGTACAGAATTTTTGTATTTTATAAATAAATATCGCAATTTTTAAATCAAAATAAAAGTCTTTTAACGAGCCACGTTTACTCTTAAGTTTTGGGGTTCTTTCTTTTAAAGTACCACCCATTAAATTCTATTTATTTTGCTTCCCCCTCTAAACATATGGTAGCAGAGCGTGGTTTCTTTTATTTTAATACAATATGGAGGAATCATATTTTGAAGAGGGTCGCTCCCTCCCTAGGCCAACGAGTGCCAATTATATTCAATGGTCTCGTATCGAGTTTTAACCTTTCTCGAAACCAAAGGGCTAGCCAAATATGTCCAAGAAAAGACCTCTCTCCCTACAGAAGCATCAGCCAGCTCATCCATGCGCCTTGATTGGGCAAGAGTATGGCATTACCTCCTGAGTATGGTGAGTGATGATATTGTCATCATGCTTCAAGATGACAATCCCTACACATTGTGGGAAGCAATTAAGCGTCGATATGGAAGGCCGGATTCAGTGACACAGGCTGAAATAATGCCGCGTCTCTCAGCCTTGCGTTTCTTAGATGCTGATGATCCGAATGCCTATGTAGCAAGAGCGCTACAAATCCGTGCTCAGACTGGAGCCGTATCCCTGGTTCTGGATGATAAAATTTTGATTGACCATATGGTCGCAGGTCTACCTTCAACTTATACTCCATTGAGACTCGCGGTCCAATCAAACCCATCAATGTCAATTGAAACCTTCCTGAGTCAACTAAATGTGGTTTTTAAGGACCACGCCACACTAAATTCCTCAATAGGTGTAGCCTCGTGTGCCACCTCTGTTTCTTCCCCGCGTCCATATCCAAATGTCCGTCGAACAAATGACGTAACATGCCATAATTGTGGAGGCCGAGGACACGTAAAAACGGTTTGTCCGTCCAAAATTTATCCCACTACTGCAGGTCCAGCTACTTCACACACCGCGATACCCTCTCGTTCGCAGGTTCCTGTATCGACAAAGCGCATGCCTCGTGCATCAGCTTCACGTCCTAAGCGTAAGCCTCGCAAATAGGGTACAAAAGGACAAAGCAAGAAACCTGCAGCCAACTGTGTCGGTGTTCCAAACAAGGATTGGATAGTTGACACGGGCAGCTTATTTCACTTAATTAAAGAAAAACAGTTCTTTGATTCTTTTCAAAGCTGTCATAAGCAGATACATACTGCAGACCCTAAGAAAACGATTGCTGCCATCGGTACTGGTGCGGCAAGCGTGTTATTAGATTCAGGAGCGGTTTTAAAACTCCATGACGCGCTTTATGCCCCAAACGCGCGCCTTAATCTTGTCTCCATGAGTCAATTATCAAAGCAGGGTTACAGTCTTCACTTCGGCCCAACTGGTTATTCCATTACTTCACCCAAGGGCACGACCATCGTTGCGCAGGAGGACGTGGAGGACCTCCCGTTCCTTCCCGTGGTCTCAAATATCCATTCAGTTTCCCAAACGGACCCCCCATTACTTTCAATGGCTGTCACTTATAGTGACATTCACAATGCATTGGGCCATCCGTCATCAAAAAAACTCACCGCAGCCGTGAAACACCATAGCATGCGCGGTCTTGAAGTTTTGCCGCCATTAATTGATGACCAACCATGTGGTGCATGCCTTCAGGCACGATTATGCAACGCCCCTCACAACATTGTACAAGGTCAACACGTCCTTTACAGCTTCTTCACGTGGATACAGTGGGACCAATGCCTACCACTTCTATCCATGGAAACCAATTCCTATTAGTAGCCGTCGATGATTTCTCACGAAAAGCTTTCGTTTGTGCTACTCCGACAAAAACTGAAGTGCCAAAATCGTTAATAGACTTAATACTAAAGCTACAACGCTCTACAGGACAAAATCTGGCGTATATACGTTACGATAATGGAACAGAATTCACCAATGTGGAGCTAGGTGAGTTCTGTACGAAGCAAGGCATATCTCAACAATTCACCGTTCTTGAGAACCCCCAGTCAAATGGTGTTGCTGAGAGAGCCGTACGCTCCATTTGTGATGGAATTCGAGTTCTTCTTGCATCGTCAAAAGTTCCGCACCGATTCTGGGACCATGCTGCGACTACAGCAGCATTTAATCTGAATTCTTTGCCTAGACGAGGTCAAACTAAGTCCCCTGAAGAGATATGGTCCAAAAAGAAACCGACCATCAAATATCGAGCTCCTTTCGGTTGCCTGGTATACTATTATATACCCAAGTCGCACCGATCAAAGTTTTTATGGGATACTCCGCTTCATCTCCTGGGTACCTTATTTATGCGCTCAATGAGAGCAAGTTTTTACGAGCACGCACCGTTCGTTTCTTTCCTAAAGTATTTCCAGAGTTCACAAGAAAATCAGATCCATCATCTGTTCCTCTGGTATTTCCAATTCACATGGAACCCCCAGTCTTTGAAGCACCACAGCCTGATGAACCACATATCATTCAGACGGAGGAAATAAGTTTATATCAGGAATCACGCTATTCCTGTTCATGTATTTTATTTAGAAATTCATAATTTCTTCTCTTTAAATATTTTTACTATTTTCCTCCATTTAATCTGACACAGCAAATGAACAGTGGGGCCACTAGGCGTGTCAGCACCAAGACAGTGCAACGATCCCTCTTGAAGTTGGGGCTCCGGAGCAGAGCGTACTGCCAATCTCACCCACTTTAACATTAGACGAGACAAGAATGCAGGTCCTATCTGATACTGAGGACACGCTAGTGGTCACACCTCCATCAGAAACCACATCGATGGAAGATGCTCCAGTTTGTTCGTCTAAATCATCAGTGAACCAACCACCCGTTGAAGTCCCACAACCGGTATTACGACGTTCACAAAGATTAAAAGAGAAGGCAGAAAAACAACGTGCCGCCTTATGTCATCCTGGCTTTACTGACTCCGACTTGCTAATCACTCCGCCAATCACACCCCAGTCTTATGAAGAAGCACTCGCTTCTCCCCAACATCATCAATGGGAAGAGACCATGCAAGATGAATTGAATTCACCCATGCTTCATCATGTCTGGGATTTAGAGCTTCCACCACCAAATGTCAAAATTTTAAAGAGCAAATGGATCTACCGCATCAAATACAATCCTGATGGTTCGGTGTCCAGATTCAAGGCAAGGTTGGTGGCTATCGGCTCGTCACAAGTCTACGTTAACAAATTTGATCCTTTTGGTATGAGTTAACTTTCTCACCTGTCATCAGAATGGAATCCCTCCGCTTACTGTTTGCCGTAGCTGCAAATACAGGGATGTCACTGCACCAGTATGACGTCAAATGTGCATATCTTCACGCACCGATAGACCACACCATATATCTATCGCCAGCCAAGGGATTATTAACGCCAGTTAATCACGTCTGCATATTGCATAAATCACTTTACGGCCTCAAACAAAGTGGAAGATGCTGGTACGTAAAATTGTGTCAGCTTCTTACCCGATTAAAATTCACTCCATCCATAGCAGACGATTGTTTTTTCTACTACACCAATGCTGGGTGAACCATTCTCTTAACAGTCTACGTGGATGACATCGTGGCAGCAACAACAAATGTCTCCATCCTAACCTCCATCATAGACAAAGTGAAACAAGAAATCGTCCTCGTGGAGTTAGGAGTGGTAAAGCATCTGCTAGGTATGAATGTGTCACAAGTGAACGGTTCAATTCATCTGTTACAGGCACATTATATCAAGCAAATTCTGCATGATTATGGCCTTCAAGACATCAAACTAAAGACCATGCCACTAAGCCCTCATGTGAACCTTGATGATACTGCGGATTCACAACCGGTCGATTCTACCAATTACCAATCTCTTCTCGGTTCCTTAATGTATGTAATGACTTGCACGCGGCCGGATATAGCTTTTGCAATTACTAGGCTGTCGACATATGCTAAATCGCCTACACATTTGCATATGACTGCTCTTAAGGGCGTCGCTTCTTATCTTAAATACACCTGCGACACATCACTCGTTTTTACCCCATCTACGGGTCCTTTGTGCGCATTCGCTGACGCTAGCTGGTGTGTCACCCCACAGAGTAAAGGATAATCTGGAATTTTGATCAAAATGGGGAAAAATGCCATAATCTGGTCATCTAAGAAGCAACGTTTAGTCGCCCTGAGCAGCCGCGAAGCCGAAATAATCGCTATAAACGAATGCGTGAAGTCACTGAAATGTCTTTGGGACCTCATAACCGAGTTAGGACAAGGGGAGTTTGTTTCTTTCCCCACAATCATTTATACTGACTCAACGTCTGCCATAGCATGTCTGGGAGCATTAGAATCGAAGAGTAGGGCAAGACACATCTTGAGATTGCATAATTTCATCGCGCGAGAAATTAATCTTCAGAATGTGATTCTTACCTACTGTTCTTCCCCCGACATGCCGGCAGACGCAATAACTAAACCTTTACCTGCCCCTGCTTTTCGCAGATTCCTGGATTTGTTATCCTTATCGGAGCAGGATAAGTAATTATTTATATTAAATTACTTAACTCATTGGTTTGGTGGCCTACACGAGGGTATTTACAAAGTTTATCTTGTTCGTTTAAACTTCATAATTGCAAAGTTATTTACTTCGCGGGATGAGAGGGGTTCTAAACGCAATATATTTTGTTAAATGACTTTAGCTTTAAAGTCACAAAAGGATATTTTTGGGCTTGTTCTTACCTTACGTGAAGGCAATAACCACATTGTTTTTTTGCTACATGATATATATATATATTTTACATTTATTAACGTATTGTACGTTTAATATACATTTTAATTATGGTATACCAAAATGCAAAATATACTTTTTTTGTCTTCTTTTGCTAAAAAGGCAAAACATACTGTGTGCGCACACAAAAATGAAAGGAAATAATAAAGGCATAAATGTTTATTTGTTTATTGTAACTTAGACAATTTTTTTTTGAATCTGTATATGTAACGTCAGTACCTAAACTTCTATCTGTACAAATGACCGTCATTCTTTTTTGTGTGTTCAAGAAAATTACAGGGGGCTTTGTTCGGGAAAACTCAGATTTTTTTATGTAAAAATAGATATAATTTTATTTGTAATTCTATTTTTTCTATATATTGTTTTAATAAATGTTAATTAAACAATCTCCACGTGATTATCACTGTCTGCAGCTAGTTGTCCCTCGCAAATAATTTTCGTGATCACGAGGATGTGTGTCCCACTATTGTTGTTCTTTCCGTGGTTACTGTGTTTTTTATTTCAGACAGACCACTTCCAGTTTCTGGCTTGACCAGTCGTCCCTCCTTCTGGTCCTCCACGTCCTTCCTAGCCTGCAGCATGGCGTTCAACTTCCATTTATCATTTTCATTCCAATGCTCTGCAAATTACTCCTACCCTGCCGTTCGATGTTTAGTTTCTTATTGAATTTCTCACTTTCTCACGGCAGCCATGATTCTTTACCGAGCAGCATTGTTTTGCGGGTTTACCCATAAGGTAATAATGAAATTTCTTTTAATGCTATTTCAACAATAACGCGCATAAGGGACGTCATACTGCACATTTTCAATCTTATTCCCCATTAATAATTAATTATGATTTCGCAGTCTTTCTTTAGACATTAAATGAGCATTTGAAATTTCTCTTTCCTTATTCTTTATAAGGAAATGGTCTGTCTCAATTTTTTTTTTATATTTAATCTCAATTCGCTCAATGTAGCGATTAATATTTCTCGTTACAGTGTTTTGCTGTATTTAACATACATTCAAGTATTTCTTTATTTTATTACGAGAAATATTTTCTTTTGTAATTGAGATCGTAATGCCTATTCCTCAATTAATTCATATTGTATAGAACATTCTTTTGTACAGAATTTTTGTATTTTATAAATAAATATCGCAATTTTTAAACAAAAATAAAAGTCTTTTAACGAGCCACGTTTACTCTTAAGTTTTGGGGTACCACCCATTAAATTCTATTTATTTTGCTCCCCCCTCTGAACAGTCATCCTTACCAGAAAGGTCATGGTTGAGAAGTGAGACGAAGAGTATCCAAATAAACATATATCTCATGATGTCGACGAATGAGAGAATTCATACTGCATCGGGTGTGGCGCATGTTAAAGTCACCCGCATCCGGGAGTTAGGCAGAGGCTCTCGTTCGAAAAATAGTCGACAGTCTTCCGGCTGTATCTCGGAGCAATGCTTTCGATAAGCCCCACCAGTGCACTCGCTATGCGCTTGGGGAAACGGTCGGGGGCACCGCATGCCTTTATCCAGGAGGAGAAACGGGTAAAGCGACAACGGGATCGGGTGCTGTCAATCGGCACTTGGAACGTATTCTCCATGACAGGAAAGGAATCAGAGTTAGTGGAGGAAGCCAAACGGTATCGACTGGATATCATAGGTATTACCTCTACGAAACGTCCGGGTTCTGGAACTGTGGACTTAGAAGGAGGGTGGAAGCTCTTCTACTCAGGTGTCGACCGTAACATGACTGCCCAGGCGGGAGTGGGGATACTCACCAGTCCCTGGCTGGCAGATTATGTTGCAGATTGGATCCCCTTAGGTGG
>JAHWFO010037644.1:0-11075 GCA_023313115.1 Rhysida immarginata
TACTCATTTGCATCCCTTCACAACAAGTCCATTTTGTCGAAGACTAGGGGCTTCATCAACACATCTGCTTCGATGCATTCACTTGTGACATTCCATGTCAGTTGGGTCAGTTATGCCCGGCAGGAGGCAGTGTGCTATGTTTTTGTGAGTGGTGTTTTGTTGTGATTGTTTGTTTTGTTGTGGCTGACGAGAGAGAGGTTGGTGGAGCGAGGATTGAGAGCGTGTTTTAAGAGCGTATATTGCGAACGTGTGTGGGTTAGTGCGTGTGTTTGCGTTTTAGTGTGTGCTTTTTAAGGGGGAAAATTTTCTGAGTGCAGTGTGTGGTTTTTTTGATGAAAAAAAAATCCTCGTAAGACCTTTCATTTATTAAACTCTAGCGGGTTTTTGTTTTTTTATATATAGCATATTAAAATGTGGCTTTTATACATTTAATTGTTAGATTGTTGTAAGTTTAGCCTGCTGGTGCGTGGCCGTTGTCGGTTTCCTTAAGAGGCGACAGCGCTCGCGTATTATTGGGGCTCTTTGTTTTATTGAAGGCTCTCCTTGACTATTGTTGTCATGACGCTGTTGCGAGCCTGGAATATTTTGCGAGTGTTTTGTATTTTTAGGACGATAAGCTTGGAGGAGCAAGAACGTGTCTTTGTGGAGAAGAAGTTTGGAATGGCGGTCGGCCATGTTTGAGAAAAGATAAGCATCGCTGTTGCGATCTCCAGTCCATGCCTATTTGCTGCTATGGCTTATCGTACAGTACAATGTTCTCATGAATTTGCAGAAATGTCTGAAAGCTGCACAACCTTTTGTAGTTGTTAATGTGGATTTGTGTTTAACTGGCTCCTTGGTCTCCTGTTGAACGTCCGGACATGCATTTTTGAAGGGGAGCTAGCGACGCTCAAGGTATTGTGCCGGGCAGTGAAGTCTGCAACGTGTGCAAGTAATGATGTCTGCATAAAGGGTGAGTGATGGTCTTTTATCTTTTTGCCCCGCGAGGAAGAGCTCCCCTGCCGTTCAGCGTATTTCGTCTTTTGTCAGTCCATTGGAGTCTGCCCGTCGGATCTGTTAATATAGGGTGTTTTCCGCATATCAATGTGCTTGGACAGATATGAACCGTCAGGAGAGTTCGGAAACACCACGAGCAAGCTATAAAATTATGCAGTTTTGACTTTTCCTATGAAGACTTATGTACTATTTTTAATGTTAGGTGATAGGTTTAAGGCTGGCTCTTGGTGAGCAATACAGTGTAACGAGGAGTGTTGTTTCGTGAACCAAAGGGGAAGGGCAGAAAATAAGGGCTCTACAGGAAGATAATTTGTGCATCGGTGAGGGGTGGGAGGAAAATACACAGTTGTGCGGATGGGTCGTGCTCTTGCACCTGTGCCTTGTTCTTGGTGAAGCCTGAGGAACACCCCATGTGTTTCCGGTCCGCAGGGGTTCCTGTGATTCCCCCCTTTCGAATTAAAGGGGTCACCCATCGCCTGAAGGTGTTGGTGTTTTAGGAATATTTGGGAGGCCGAGATTCCGTGGGTGTGGGGCCAGCTGAGAGTAATGAGTTGCCTCCCCCCTCTCCCTTGAGCATCGACTCACAGCTACCGTTCCTAATTCCTGAACTCCTTTTACGGGACTGCACTGCCAACGTTCCGGCTCGGGAGGTGTAGGCGTTGTATAAGCCTAGAATTAAGTCTTTATTAACTAGATCGAGGGGCCCCTCTAGTTTACTTAAGTTTTGTTTCATCTGCTGTATGTATTTACCCATTGTTTAATTTTCTCAGTGGCTGCACCAGATCTTATGGTAGGATTAATGTTTTGCAACGTGAAATAAATTATTGGTTTTAATTTAGTCTTGTGAGCAAGTGTTTTTATGTTAATGTTTTCCTCTATCGATGCCCCGAACTCCTGATAGGCTCCGCTATGTAGTTCCCCTAGTGGGAGACTAGAACTATATATCTATAGGGCGGGGCTTGTCACACACTTCTATTGTGTATCAGTTCTGTGTTACCTACCCTTCTTCACTTCATCTCTGAAAAAGTGATATCTGTGATTTATGTGCTTAGTTCTCTGTGTAGTCACATGGCCATTCACCCAGTTTATAGCAGCTATACTGTCTATTCTGAGTGTTAGGGGTTTCACTGCATATTTCTCTATATTTAGTTCAGTTAAGAGATTATCTTGTTATAAAAGTTCACATACCCCCTCGCAGATAGCCATCAACTCCGCCTCGCATGTAGACATGGTGACTATAGTTTTTTTGTTTTCGCAGCTGATTACACAGTTGCCTATTTTTGTGGCATACCCAGAAAACGACTTTGCATCCTTCGTGGAGTCCCAACTTGCGTCCGTGCACAAATTTAACTATCCTGGGTTGTCATCATATAACAGTCCCGAATCAGAAGTTCTTTCCAAATATCTGTACACATGCTTTATGGCGGTATGATGTATCTGTCTGGGATCACTTGAATATTGTGATAGGCAGCTAACACAATATGCTATATCGGGTCGTGTACCCACGGCTAAATACATCAAACTATCATAAATCTTCTACTTTAATGCGAATTTTTTTGGCCTAAAAAAGCATCTAAATTTGCTGGGTCGTATTATACAAGAGGATAAAAATCAGCCCTCCGACGACTGCGGCCAGAGGAGGTTTTGTCCTGATAACATTACCGTATATTATACATTAATTACATTGCATATTCAGTGTCCAGTTCATTATACAATATATTAATTCACTTTTTATTTGAATTACTCGTCGCCAACATCTAACAACATCTAAAATAACTTCCAAAAATCGATATAAACTCGCTTTTATGGGGCAAATGTTCCAAAATTAAATTGAGTTTGAAAGACCTGTTCGAAGACACAGATGAATCAGATTTTGAAGGTTTTTGAATATTAAATATCCAGACTATTTAAAAATAAAGATTTTTTTTCTGTATAAGTTTGCACATTTTATTTCTCGCGAGGAGTCAAAAATGGGGGTCGCATTATACAAGAGGATAGGATTTTTGCCGATTTTTTGGGCCGAAAAAGTGGAGTCGCATTATACAAGGGGTCGCATTATAGTAGAAGATTTACGGTACGTCCAAATTTTGATTTTCGTCTGCTGGAATTTTTGTTGGGTTGCACGCCTCCATCCTGAATCTTCGCAGGAAAGACTGTAAATGCTCCCTCTGTTTACTAACACATTTCTTTATATTAGCTGTATCCTTTATGAATAATAAATCATTGACGTAAACGCCAATACACTTTATCATCTCCATTGCTCATAAATATACACGGATGACTATCCAAATGCTTAAGTCCCAATTCCAGCATTACCTTTCTGAGCCTCTTGTGCCAACAATTTCCCGATCGAAGTAATCCATACAGGCTCTTCTTGAGTTTTCACACAAAGTCCTGACCTTGATCATAACCCACCAGCTGTCTCGTATAAATCTCTTCATTCAGCTCGCCATACAAGTATACTGTTTTAATGTCCCCAAATTCTATGCTCATATTTTCCTTGATTGTGATCGTTATTAATGCCCTAAATGATTCCATCTTTCTAAGAAATCAATACCAGGCCTCTGATTGTTTACCATAATGACTAACCTCGCTTTCCTTCTTCTAACTGTTCCATCAAGATTATCTTTTTCATAGCTTTCCATAAATACCTAGGAACCTCTTTGCATTCCACTTGTTCCCATACAACATGCATTTTCAATAATTTTGTGCATTTTCAAAAATTTCGTTATCCATAACCTTGTTCCATTCCTCTCTAAATGCAGATTCCTGAGTCTCGTTATAACTGTTCGGTGCAATCTCAGCTAATCTGCCTGTCCTCTAATTCATTCAGATCTCCTGATGCCCATCTCCAGGAGCCTCCTTTCTTTCTTCTGCTTGTTGCATGCACCTTATCTGTTTAATCTCATTCGTATGTCCCCTTTTTCTGTCAGTTCTTCTCAGATCACCAGCTTGATCAGTAGCATTACCTTCGACCTTTATTACACATGGCTCTTGAATGCTGTCCTCATTTTCATCCGTTCTTACTTCTCTTAAAGTGTTACCTAACTGTATTCTATTCAACTCTCTTGACTACATTCTGACTCAGTATTATCGGTCTCTAACTCTTTAAAGTAATTTATTCTGAGAGTAACTTCATCCATCTTAACTGTTTTAACTTCTCTGACAATATTATGTTTTCGGTTGTATATTCTACTAGCTGATATACCCGGCGTTGCTCGGGCTCCTTTTCGATGAATTTTTGCAATTTCTGAATGTGAACATTCAGTGAAAATGAACCCATGAATAAAGGTTAGAAAATTGTTTAATATTTCATTTTTTTTTTCAGCAATGATGTATACCACAAGTAAATTTTCGTTTTCGTTTGAATCCTTCACATGTTCCTTTTTTTTTTTGTCATAGTTTCTCGTGTCCTCAACAGTAAGAGCTCTACAGGCCGTACCCAACCAAGGTTGTTAAAAAGAAGGTGGCCTCTATCGGCCGATTTCTCTCAAAAGCACTCGCATTGCCTTCTGGGGTTGTGACGTCACCCGGAAGGTTGGCAGCTCCTTTTAACATAGCAAAGCTGAGATGGCTGGAGTTCGATGTGCTTTTGCTAATAATAAACGCAATTATTTATTATTTTTAGTCCAATATTATAATATAGAGTGGATTTATTATATTTCCATGCATTTATTCTTCTCATGGCAATAGATATGAGCAAAATTTTATTAAATGAGCAAACCCCCCACCCCTTCTTATAATGAAAAAGAGCACACTCGTAACAAGCAGGAGAATTCCTGAGCAGGAGATCTGCTCTTTATATGAGTGTGAAAATGCAAAAACCCAACAGATTGCACTACGAGAAAATCAAAAGTTAAGAGAAAATTTGAAACCTGAGAGAGAAGTTTAGAAAATAAAATATACACAAGACTCTTCGCTTTCATCTTCACCTCCTTCACTCGTACCAAGTAATTAAAATGTTCAGTGGCTTCAGATTCATTTGAAGACTTTATAAACCACGTTGGGAAAAACGACGATGTGGGATACGCTTTCCCTCTCAAATTGTAATTTGAGCAAAATGAAAGTGTTCGGTCAGACTCAAACAGAAAGTAATTGGGTATGTAGGCATTACTTTTTTTTCTTCCTATCATATTTTTACAACCATACAAACAGTGGCAGATGTTTTAATGGTGTACTAGCACTTAATGCTAAATGATTGAATACTGTAACAGGTTAATCGTTAAATAATTGCTTTGACGAGATGGCCTCGCTGATGCAGTATTTGCTTTTGTATTTCAATGCTAAATGTATATAAATAGATCTTTTATTTGCAATCTCTGAATTTTAATAATAAAATACAGTCAATTCTCATTAATACGAAATCGTGGGGACCAAGAAATTTTTTTGTATTATTCGTATTTCGTATAAACCAACAATACTAAAAGTGTTATGAAATAAGCACGGAAATAGAATACTTTAAGTTAGAAATAATTTTTATTCATCTCTCCTAAAAAAATCTGTAATAACAGTTTGTTTCCGTGCTAAAACGATTTTTTTTATTGTTGAAATAAATAACGGGCAAATTTTTTACGTTTTTAAAACAGCGTGGCCTGGCGAATTTGCCAATAACTATTGGCTTTTTCTTGTCAGTGCCATCCATATTTGTACATAATATTGACAACCGTTCTTTGCTACTTTTCCCTATGAAAGATACCGTAAAAAAACATAAGATACATGTGCAAAATTATCGGTAAAAAATACAATAAAGTTTAAATGACGCATGCATACCTCCATGACACTTTTCACCTTTTAAATGATAAGATTTCTCGGGCAGAAGATTATAAAATAGGGCGGTTTCGTCAGCGTTGTAACTTCAGATCTAATGAAAGATCCTTTCGTTTCCTTTTGCTTGAAGCTGACATTGAATAAAATTCCTGACTGTAGATAACTGCATTGTAGCGATGAGAAAATTGATTTTGAAACAATACCGATATTGCACTTGTTCAAATAAAGATTTGAGCGCCATGTGACAGGATTTCAGATCTAAATAGCTGAACCAATCAGATTTCGTGAATCAGATTTCCCGTTAGCTTCAAAGCACGTGATTCAGATTTCGCGAATCAGATTTCCCGTTAGTTTGAAAGCACGTGATTCGTTAGTTTGAAAAATTTGACTAAATAACCGATGTTTTTTTTTATCGAATAATCGACTAAAAATTATCGAATAAAAATATCGACTGATTAAAAAAATCGAGTATTCATTTATTCGAATACTGTAATTCAGAAGCAATCACATATGAAATGACTTTGAAAATTATTTTTATTAAATTTACACTTCGAAATCTGAAATTTTATCATTAAAATTGTTCCTAAAAGGACTATTTTTCAATAAAATTATGAAATTTTCCTTCGTATAAACCGTATTTTAATAAAAATATGTTCGTATAAAGCAGAGAATTTTACATAGTAATTGCTTTTTCGGGGACGGGCCGCACAATGTTTTCTTATTAACCGGAATTTCGTATTACCCAGTTTCGTATTAACGAGAATTGACTGTATATATCAATAAATCCTTGGCACGTTTTTCTTCATTTATATTGGTGATAAATAGTAGAAATAGGCTGGAAAATACAGGTCACCGCGGTATTCCCAATAGTTTTCTATGTGTTCGTCTGCTCCAAACCTTCCAGCTGACGTCACACGTCAGCAGCCAATGACCATCGATCACCCCGATAGAGGCCACCTTCTCTTTAACAACCTTGGTACCCAACATAAATAAAATTTCAACAGACGTTAACAATACTAACAGTAATTTTTTTTATAATTATAGGCCTTACATCAATTAGCTAGTGTTTACAAAAGGCCTAGCCTTTTTTGTTGAAAACAACAGCACTTTCATTTATAAGTTTTTGTTTTAAATATGTCTAACATTTTTTAGGTGAAAACAATAATAGGCCTAACATGAATTATATGTTTTTAACAACTGGCCTAACAGAAATTACCTATTGTTAACATTAGGCTGATAAGTAATTAGCTTTGGACTATCTGTTATAGACCTAATTTTAACTTCCTTCTGATGACAACAGTCCAAACATTTTTTAGCCATATTTAACAAAAGCCCGAGCATTAATTAGCCATTTTAAACAATAGGCCTAATTTTTTTATCCATTTTTTGCTTTTGGCCTAGCATTAGTTAGCCCTTTTTTACTATAGGCCTAACATTAGGCGCATTCGGCTGCGCTCAGATCTGAGAGAGCAGCGTTCGGCGAGCACTTTGGTACTTCCACCTGAGAAGAAAACGTGTTCAGCATGCAATGAATCTGTCAGATTCTGAGCTCAGACGCTCAGCAAGCTTTTCTTTTTCTGAGTGCTCAGATAGAATATGGCGGCGCTCACTGCGATGCGAAGCTATCAAAAAAGCTATGAGAGCCAAATCATGGTGATGCCCAGTGTACCCTTTCCTCCCTGGACTTATGGTATACTCTTCTCGCGATCGAATATTAATCATGCCGAGTTGTTCATTTGATGCAGATTTTTATTTCATGTACACTAAAATTAGTAAAACCGCCGTTTCTTCTCAATATTTGTAAAGTCGGTAAAGCCATTTCTTTCCGAGATAAAAGCGCGTTCGGCAACAGTCACTCAGATGCTCAGAAAAGCAGTCAGATACCACGTGACAGTTCTCTCAGATCTGAGTGCCACCGAATGCGCCTATTATTCAGCCAATTTTTTTAACAACAGGCCTAACATTTATTAGCCATTTTCAATAATAGGCCTAACATTTTTAACCATACATAACATTAGGCCTAACATTTTTTAGCCATATTTAAAATAGGCCCAGCATTAATTAGCCCTTTTTTTCCATTTATGCCTAACATTTTTTAGCCTTTTTAAACAATAGGGCTAATGTTTTTTAGCCCTTTTTAACAATAAGTCTAGTGTTAATAACTTCTTTAGGCTTAACATTTTCCACCATTTTTAGCAATAGGACTAACATTTATTAGCCCTTTGCTACTGTAGGCCTAACATTTTTCAGCCATTTTTTTTAACTGTAGGCCTAATTTTTTTCAGCCTATTTAACAATAGGCCCAACATTTTTAGCCATTTTTAAAATTCGGCCCAGTGTTCATCAGCCCTTTTAATCTTTATGCCTTTCATTTATTAGCCTTTTTTTTCAATAGGCCTAACATTTTTGGTATATGTATATTTTAGTATACCACAGCTCATACTAATTCAAGATTCGTTAATAGAGCTTTTTCACTACGCGTCATCGTGTCGTCATTGTGATGTCATCGACACGACGCCACCATATTGGATAACAAGCAAACAGGTACTCGCTTTCTTCGCTATCAGTTCGCTACTCGCACACGCTCTGGAATTCATTATACAATGTCTTTTTGCTGCATCTTAGGAAGTTCTAATTTCTAGAGATAGATTAAAATATTTTTACAGAATACCTGTAGTTCAGAGGCACTAAGATAAGCTAATCTTCGAAATAACGCAGAGGAGAAGAAGAGCTTGGCTCGCCGCGATTAAAGTTGTACTCCACAACTGCGACAGTATAAAATACTGGCGTGTCTACTCCAATCATTTCTTAGAATGAAATTCAATCTGGATACTACATACAGAAAACGCTTGTTTAATTAAATAAAGGCTGTTCGTCATAATTTTCCCAAAGGAGTCTGGTGTGTCAGAAATTGATAAAGTTCAGATTAGCGGCCCCCAATTTTCTCGGCTGACATCGATCAGCCTCATCGCGTTTATGCTCTGAATTTATTATCGTAACATATCTAATTAATATGTAAATGATTTATTATATTATGGAAATTATATTTTAAGAAATTTATGTAGGAAAAAATTCACGAAAGTTCCATGAAGGTGTACGTTAAATTAAGGGCGGTCATGCCGGCATAGCCCCCTAAATAGTAAATGGGGGCTATGCCAGTGGTCGCCCGTTAGCCGAAGTTCATCGCCACGGAACTTTCATGATTTTTTTCCTGCATATATTTCTTTAAATTTAATTTCTATAACACTATAAATCATTTACATATTAATTAGATATTCTACGATAATAAATTCAGAGCATAAACGCGAAGGTGCTGATCGATGTCAGCCGAGAAAATTAGGGGATGCTGCGCTGAACTTTTATCCTGAAATTTTACTTTCGGTGTCTCATTTATTACATACCTTGCTATAAACGAGTGGGTTGATTTGAACTATCTGACCAAAATATCGCAAGCTGTTCGTTTTGCGTTTTCTGCTGTCTAAGCAACTGTAACCGGCCGGGGGAAAAACCAACTGCCCCCTGTGACCAAATAGGTTGGGGTATATATCAGTAATTTGCCCCCGGAGGGGGACGTCGTTGATAGAACGCCGAAGGCGTTCGAGTAACGGAAAACAGTGACCAGTGAGGCCCGCAGGGCCGAGAGTGGTAACCGAAAATAACTTAACCTTTTCCCAGCGGAGGTGGCCGAATCAGGCCACTTGTAGCCATGTCTATTCCATATAACACATTACAAAATTTAAATGCATATAACTGAAATTCTATTACAGATAAATTGCTAATTTTTTTTTTATTTTTTATCAGATGCACATTACTACTAGTATATCCCTTAAAATTTTAAAATTAAATGAGAAAATATAATAAAAACTGATTTTCCACAGGTGTTGTCAAACGAGGGGGGGGGGAGGGCTGAAATCATGACTATAAAAAAATGCTTATAAGAAATTTTCTATTATCGATAAAAACTTCAAACTGCTTTTGTTGAATTCTTGAAAGCTTTTTAATTAACTGCCAATAAATTATATACCCCAAATTTATTTATAATCAATAATATTCGAAATTTTAGAAAGCTTGTGTATGGAGAAACTTAGCAACATCTAAAATTACGAATTTTTTAAAAAATTCCAGGGCACATTTAAACCATTTAATGATTGAATTATATTAAAATGATACCTTTTATTTATGTTTTAAATTTTTTTTTCGTAAATTACATTTTATTCATAAGTTATTTCAAAAAAATTAAAACCATTGCTATCAGGATCGTTTCTTGATGACGTCATTTGAGATTGATCACTTCTCAGAATATGAGGAAGTTAGATAAGGCCACATCTATGCTTTATCAAAGAAAGAGATTAAAATCCTATTATGTGATTTTCTGGCTATTGTCAGGCAGGTGTGACCTATTTAACAACAAATTACGTAGGTATTTGAAAAAAAAAGTAAAAATATTCTACATTCAGTTATATAAAAAATCGTTAAAAAAAAACAAATAAAGATATTAAAAAATTTTTTTTTGCTTTATTTAGATAAGATTTCTCCCTAAATTTTGTTTTTTTTCAAATACGAAATTATAACATTTGTAATTTTTTAAAAAAGGATTAAAACCAAGTTTTTCAAATAGAAAATTTTATTATACATTTTAATGTATTGTTTAAAAAAAACCCATTACTTTTAATCGATCAAAAAAATTACTAATCAAAAGCAATTATATTCAGGATCACAAATTTAAAATTTTAAAGCAGTATATCAGTTATTGAATTTTTTAAAAAATATTTTCTATCCCCCTGTAAGAAGAATCATTTTCTCAAGAAAATAGCTGGCTGGGAAAAGGTTAATGTGAGGCGCGAAGCGCCGAGAGTGGTGAAAAATGCAAAACGAAAGCTTGCGATTTGGTCAGATAGTTCAATTTAACCAACGAGTGTATTAACTTTAATTTGTTTGTAACCGACTTCGAGGACCCAGCCACACAAAAAATTCTTGTATGCATCGAGTGATTTGTTTGCGTGTGATCCAGCTGTGCTTGTGGACGACGAAGCTTGAAATTAAGATGAGATCCAACGAAGGCAAACTTCTTTTCTCTAAAGTAAACTCCTGATTTAATAAGGTATAAGGATCAATACTATCAATATCAGCAATTTTTTGTTGATATCTCAGTTGTGCATGGATTGGGAGATTCGTGTAATATGCTATCTTGCCATAGCGACTAGCGTGTGCGAAGCGTGCTTGTTATCCAAAATGGCTGACCTAGTTCTGCGTCCTGAGTTGCTAAGCAACCTAAACCCAGAATGCCTTACGCGGTCACGTGCTGTAAAAGC